>NW_026506956.1:0-35918 GCF_026875155.1 Cherax quadricarinatus | reverse complement strand
CTGACCTTTCCCCCTGAAACACTGCCCTCCCTGCTAAACTTTTTCCTGGATAATACAAATCCTTCTTGATAACACTGTCCTCCCTGAAAAACACAGTCCTCCCTGATAATACTATCCTCCCTGACAAACACTGTCCTCCCTGATAACACTGTCCCCTTATAATACTATCCTCCCGATAATTTTGTCCCTTGATAATACTATCCTTCCTGATAACACTGTCCTCCCTGATAACACTGTCCTCCCGATAAACACTGTCCCCCCTTTGATAACACTGTCCTCCCTGATAACATGTCCTCCCTGATAACTTTGTCCTCTCTGATACCGCTGTCCTCCCTGATAACACTGTCCTCCCTGATAACACTGTCCCCTGATAACACTGTCCTCCCTTATAACACTCTCCTCCCTAATTATATATCCCCCCTGAAAACACTGTCCTCCCTGATAACACTCTCCTCCTATGCATGGGTTTTGGATGCACGGGAAGAAAATCAGAATGCAGATGTAATATACACAGACTTTGCAAAAGCATTTGACAAATGCGATCATGGCGTAATAGCCCATAAAATACGTTCTAAAGGAATAATTTGGGAAAGTGGGGAGATGGATTTTCAACTTCCTAACAAATCGAACACAAAGAGTAGTGGTCAACAGAGTTAAATCGGAGGCTGCCATAGTGAAGAGCTCTGTTCCACAAGGCACAGTACTCGCCCCCATCTTATTCCTTATCCTCTATCAGACATAAACAGAGATGTACTCCACAGCACCGTATCATCCTTTGGGATGATACTAGGATCTGCATGAGGCTGTCATTGCTGAGGACGCGGTTAACCTCCAAGAAGATATAAACAAAGTTTTCCAGTGGGCAACGGTAAACAATATGATGTTCAATAGGACAAATTCCAACTACTCCTTTTATGGAAAACGGGAGGAGATGATAACTAGAACAGAGTATACTACTGACTCCGGCCCATACAATAGAGGGGAAAAAATAATGTAAGGGACCTGGGAGTAGTAATGTCTGAGGATCTCACTTTAAAGGATCACAACAGTGCCACGATCGCACTTTGCAAAGAAAATGATAGGATGGTAATGATACTTTCAAACGAGAGATGTCAAGCCCATGATGATCCTTTTAAAATCACTAGTTCTCTCTAGGCTGTAATACTGCTGTACAATTAACATCCCCATTCAAAGCAGGTGAAATCGCAGATCTAGAGAGTGAACAGAGATCCTTTACTGCACGTAAAAGTTCTGTCAAGCACCTTAACTACTGGGAACGCTTGGAAGCACTTGGCTTGTACTCGTTGGAACGCAGGAGGGAGAGATTATCATAATCTACATTTGGGAAAAATCTTGGAAGGAAGGGTCCCAAATCTGCACACAGAAATCACTCCCTCGAAAGAAAAGACTGGGCAGGCGATGCAAAATGTCCCCAATAAAAAGTAGGGGCGCCATTGGTACACTAAGGGAAAAACACCATAGTGTCCGGGGCCCAAAACTGTTCAACAGCCTCCCATCAAGCATTAGGGAATTGCCAATAAACCCCTGGCTACCTTCAAGAGAGAGCTGGACAGATACCTAAAGTCAGTGCCGGATCAGCCGGCTGTGGCTCGTACGTTGGACTGCGGCGGCCAGCAGTAACAGCCTATTTTGATCAGCCCTGATCCATCGGGAGGTCTGGTCATGGCCCGGGGCCGCGGGGGCGTTGATCCCCGGAATAACCTCCAGGTAACCTCCAGGTAACCTGATAATACTATCCTCCCTGATAACACTGTCCTCCCTGAAACACTCTCCTCCCTGATAATACTATCAACCCTGATACCACTGTCCTCCCTGATAACACGTCCTTGATAAGACTCTACTCCCTGATAATACTATCCTCCCTGTTAACACTGTCCTTGGATAAGACTCTACTCCTGATAATACTAATCCTCCCTGATAACACTGTCCCCCTGATAATACTATCCTCCCTGTAACACTGTCCTCCCTGACAACACTGTCCTCCCTGATAACACTCTCCTCCCTGATAATACTATCCCCCTGATAACATTGTCCTCCCTGATAACACTGTCCTCCCTGATAACACTCTCCTCCCTGATAACGCTCTCCTCCCTGCTAATACTATTCTCCCTGATAACACTGTCCTCCCTGATAACACTCTCCCCCGGGTAACACTGTCCTCCCGATAACACTATTCTCACTGATAATACTATCCTCCCTGAAACACTGTCCCCCTGATAATACTATCCTCCCTGTTTAATACTATCCTCCCTGATAACACTGTCCTCCTGATAATACTATCCTCCTGATAACACTGTCCTCCCGGGAAAACTCTATCATACCTGTCAATACTGTCATCACTGACCACACTGACAACATTTGACTACACTGTACAGTGACACAACGACCACACTGAGAACACTGTCCAAACAGGAAATATGTCAATCCTGACAACATTGTCCCCTGACAACTCTGTCCTCTCTGACAACTTTGTCCTCCTGACAACATTGTCCTCCCTGACAACTCTGTCCTCCCTGACAATATTGTCCACCCTGACAACTTTGTCCCACCCTGACAATTGCTGTCCACCTGACAACACTGTCCTCCCTGACAATACTGCCCCCTGACAACACTGTCCTCCCTGACAATACTGTCCACCCTGACAATAACTGTCCACCCTGACAAAAATTGTCCTCCCTGACAATACTGTCCACCCTGACAATACTGTCCACCTGACAACACTGTCCTCCCTGAAAATACTGTCCACCCTGACAAAAACTGTCCACCATGACAACACTTTCCTCCCTGCAATACTGCCACCCTGACAATACTGTCCTCCCTGACAACATTGTCCACCCTGATAATACTGTCCACCCTGACAACACTGTCCTCCCTGACAATTCGGTCCACCTGACAATACTGTCCACCCTGACAACACTGTCCTCCCTGACAATACTGTCCACCCTGACAAACTGTCCACCCTGACAACACTGTCCTCACTGACAGCACTCTTTCCCTCACTACACTGTCCACACTGAAAACACTTTCCTCCCTGACAACATTTTCCTTCCTGACAACCTGTCGCCCCTGTCAACACTGTTTTTGTGATAAACATGGTGGTGATGGTGACAGTATGGTTGTACCACTACAGTGGTGATGGTGACAGTATGGTGTATCACAAACAGTGGTGATGGTGACATATGGTGTATCACTACAGTGGTGATGTGACAGTTTTGGTGTATCACTACAGTGTGATGGTGACAGTATGGTGTGTCACTACAACAGTGATAGTGACAGTATGTTGTATCACTACAGTAGTGAGGGTGACAGTATGGTGTATCATACAACAGTGTAGTGACAGTATGTTTATCACTACAGTAGTGATGTGACAGTATGGGGGTATCACTAACAGTGAAGTGACAGTATGTTGTTTTCACTGCAGTAGTGATGGTGACAGTATGGTGTATCACTACAGTAGTGATGGTGACAGTATGGTGCTTCACTACAGTAGTGATGGTGACAGTATGGTGTATCACTACAGTATGATGGTGACAGTATGGTCCCTTCACTACAGTAGTGATGGTGACAGTATGGTGCTTCACTACAGTAGTGTTGGTGACAGTATGTTGTATCACTACAGTAGTGATGGTGACAGTATGGTGTATCACTACAGTATGATGGTGACAGTATGGTGCTTCACTACAGTAGTGATGGTGACAGTATGTTTGTATCACTACAGTAGTGATGGTGACAGTATGGTGTATCACTCAGTATTTGATGGTGACGGTATGGTGTATCACTACAGTAGTGATGGTGACAGTATGGTGAAACACTACAGTAGTGATGGTGACAGTAATGGTGCTTCACTACAGTAGTGATGGTGACAGTTTTGGTGTTTCACTACAGTAGTGAGGGTTTGACAGTATGGTGTATGATGACAGTATGGTGCACCCACTACATTAGTGATAGTGACAGTATGGTGTATCACTACAGTAGTGATGGTGATAGTATGGTGTATCACTACAGTAGTGATGGTGACAGTATGGTGTATCACTACAGTAGTGATGGTGACAGTATGGTGTCACTACAGTAGTGATGGTGACAGTATGGTGTATCACTACAGTAGTGATGGTGACAGTATGGTGTATCACTGCAGTAGTGATGGTGACAGTATGGTGTATCACTGCAGTAGTGATGGTGACAGAAAGGTTTTATGATGACAGTATGGTGTATCACTGCAGTAGTGATGATGACAGTATGGTGTATCACTGCAGTAGTGATGGTGACAGTATGGTGTATAACTACAGTAGTGATGGTGAAAGTATGGTGCATCACTACAGTAGTGATGGTGAAAGTATGGTGTATCACTACAATAGTGATGGTGAAAGTATGGTGTATCACTACAGTAGTGATGGTGACAGTATGGTGTATGATGACAGTATGGTGTATCACTGCAGTAGTGATGGTGAAAGTATGGTGTATCACTACAATAGTGATGGTGAAAGTATGGTGTATCACTACAATAGTGATGGTGAAAGTATGGTGTATCACTACAATAGTGATGGTGAAAGTATGGTGTATCACTACAGTAGTGATGGTGAAAGTATGGTTATCACTACAATAGTGATGGTGACGTATGGTGAAATCACTACGTAGTGATGGTGACAGTATGGTGCATCGCTACAGTAGTGATGGTGAAAGTATTGTGTATCACTACAGTGTTGATGGTGACAGTAGGGGTGCACCACTACAGGTGTGAGAGTGTCAGCAGCCAGCAGTGTCCAGCAGCAGCCAGACGTCATTACCCAGCACACAGCAGGTGGTGCTTGAGCAGTCTGATGTTACTGATGATATAATGATTCATGCCTGTGACGGCCCAGGAGCTACAAACCACCAGGAGGGTGAGTCTTCACTGTTGTTCTTGTATTGTTAGTGAGGTGGTTCCAAAAGATACAACCACAAGAATGGTGAGTCCCATTACTGTTCTCATGTGTTGTGAGTGAGGTGGTTCAGGAGCTAAATCACCAGGAGGGAGAGTCCCTCGCATTTTTCATGTGTTTTGAGGTGGTCCAGGGCTACAACAACCAGTAGGGGGAGTCCTTCACTGTTATTCTTGTGTTGTGAGAAGGGCCAGGAGCTACAAACCACCAGGAGGGTGATCCACACTGTTGTTATTGTGTTGTGAGTGAGCTGACCCAGGAGCTACAGCCTCCAGGAGGGGGTTTTTCCGTCACTGTTGTTTTTGTGTTGTGAGTGAGGTAGTACAGGACCTACAACCATCAGGAGGGGGAGTCCGTCACTGTTTCATGTGTGTGAATGAGCTGGCCAGGAGCTACAGCCTCCAGGAGGGGTGGTCCCTCACGTTGTTCTTATGTTGTTAGTGAGGTGTTCCAGGAGCTACAACCACCAGCAGGGTGAGTCCTTCTCTGTTGTTCATGTATTGTGATGAAGTGGTCCAGGAGTACAGCCACCTGGAGGGTGAGTTTTTCACTGTTGTTATTGGGTTGCGAGTGAGCTGGCTCAGGAGCTACAGCCTCCAGAGGGGGAGCCGTCACTGTTGTTTTTTGTGTTTGTGAGTGAGGTGGCCCAGGACCTACAAAACCCTCAGGAGGGTGAGTCAATCAATGTTTCATATGTTGTGAGTGAGCTGGCCCGGGAGCTACAGCCACCAAGAAGGGTGGGTCCATCAAAAGTTGGTCTTGTGTGTGAGCTGGCCCAGGAACTACCGCCTCCAGGAGGGTAGTCGTCACTGTTGTTCTTGTTTGTAAGTTTGGTGGTTCAGGAGCTACAACCACCAGAAGTGAGAGTCCTTCGTTGTTGTTCTTGTGTTTAGAGTGAAAAGGTCCAGGAGCTACAGTCACCAGAAGGGTGAGTCCTTCTATGTTGCTCTTGTGTTTGTGAGTGAGGTGTCACAGGGGGTACAACCCCCAGAAGGGTGGGTCCTCTATGTTGCTCTTGTGTTGTGAGTGAGGTGGTTCAGGAGCTACAGCCACCAGAAGGGTGAGTCCTTCTATGTTGCTCTTGTGTTGTGAGTGAGGTGGTCCCGGGGCTACAACCACCCGAAGGGTGGGTCTTCTATGTTGCTCTTTTGGTGTGAGTGAGGTGGTCCAGGAGCTCACCACCAGAAGGGTGAGTCCTTCTATGTTGCTCTTGTGTTGTGAGTGAGGTGGTCCAGGGGCTACAACCACCAGAAGGGTGGGTCCATCAATGTTGGTCTTGTGTAGTGAGGTGGTCCAGGAACTACAGTTTCCAGGAAGGTGAGTCCGTCATTGTTGTTCTTGAGTTTGAAGTGGTCCAGGAGCTACAGCCACTAGGAGGGCGAGTGCTTACAGTTGTCTTTGTTGTCAATGAGGTGGTCCAGGAACTACAACTACCAAGAGGGTGAGTCCTTCACTGTTGTTCATGTTTTGTGAGTGAGGTGATTCAAGAGCTACAATCACCAAGAAGGTGAGTCCTTCACTGTTGTTCACGTGTTGGAGTGAAGTGGTCCAGGAGCTACACTCACCAGGAGGGTGAGGGCCTTCTCTGTTGTTATGTGTTATGAGTGAGGTGGTCCAGGAGCTACAACCACCAGGAGGGTAAGTTCCTCAATGATGTTCATGTGTTGTAGGTGGTCTAGGAGCTACAAACCCCCATGAGGGTGAGTCCTTCATTGTCGTTCATGTGTTGTGAGTGAAGTGGTCCAGAGCTACAACCACCATGAGGGGAGTCCTTCACTTTTGTTCATGTGTTTTGAGTGAAGTGGTCCAGGAGCTACAACCACCACGAGGGTGAGTTCTTCACTGTTGATCATGTGTTGTAAGTGAGGGGTCCAGGAGCTACAGCCACAGGAGGCGGTCCGTCACTGTTGTTCTTGTGTTGTGAGTGAGGTGGTCCAGGGGTACAACCACCAGGGAGGGTGAGACCATCACTGTTGTTTTCTCTTACTTTCAAGTTGAAGGCGAGATTCCTAATTAGTTGTGGTGGTTGCATCAGTGAAGTTGGTTGCAGCAGTGATCATGATTGTGATGATTGCAGCAGTGATGGTGGTTGTAATGATTGCACCAGTGTGGGGGGGGTTTTGATGATTGCAGCAGTGATGGTGACTGTGCGACTGCAGCAGTGATTTTTGGTTGTGAGGATTGCAGCAGGAATGGTGGGTTTTGATGATTTCAGGCAGTGATTGGTGGTTGTGTGGTTTTCAGCAGTGAAGGTGGATGTGACTGCAGCATTGATGGTGGTTTTGGTGGTTGCACATGATGATGGATGGGGATTTTTGCAACAGTGATGATGGTTGTGGTGGTTGCAGCAGTGATTGTGGTTGTGGTGGGTTTCAGCAGTGATAGTGGCTTGATGGCTGCAGCAGTTTATGTGGTTGTGTGTGGTACTAGAAGTGAAGGAGGTGGTTGTGAATTCAGCAATTATGGGGGTGTGACGGTTGGGAGCAGTGAAGGTTTTGGTGGTTTCAGTGAGATGATGGTTGTGGTGGTTGAAGTAGTGGTGGTGGGTTGTGGTGGTTGCACAGTCATGATGCTTTTGGTGGTGGCAGCATTTATGATGGTGGTGTTTGCAGCAGTGATGGTGTTGGGATTTTTGCAGCAGTGATGATAGTTGTGGTGGTTGCAGCAGTGAAGGTGTTGTGGTGGTTGCTGTAGTGATAATAGTTGTGGTCGTTTCAGCATTGTTGGTAGTTGTGGTGGTTGCAGAAGTGATGATGGGTGTGATGGTTGCAGCAGTGATAATGGTTAAGGTGGTTGGCACAGTGATGATGGTTGTAGTGTATGACAACCCAGGGACAATAAGGCCTGTTATCGTGGGTGTAAAGGGGAGGGAGGAGCAGAACAAACACAGCTGAATGACTTTGAAATATATTTTCCTTCACCAACAGCAATGTGAATATTTACAACTATGTACACTATATACAGCTGGAAAATGTATGTGTACAACACGGTTTAGGCAAGTCTAAGACACAGCCTGGAGACAGAATGGACAACAGTGCTCAACCAGCTCTAGCATGGAAATGACAAGGGCAGACAGATGGGTGGTGCCCACAACACCTCTGCGATTGCCAAACCATCCTCTTATTGGCTGAACCTGGATACTGATCGAACGATGGGGCCCCATCGTTCAACCCTAGTACTGGTTCGATGGTTGGGGATATAGCCTTTAAATGAGGGTGTGTACATGCACCTACTAAAGGTTACTACTCTTAGTATGCCACCCCCACCCCAAGAGGGCTCAGGAATTGGCTCCCACCTCCCATTGGTAACCATGCCACCAGGGCACCATATAATGGGACCGCCTTTCCTCTCTACAATCTAACTCTTAGATAGAGCTAAGCTTTATCGCGACATACAGCCAAACCATAAACTAAGAGCGAGACAGCAGACAGTATGGCTAACGTAGGTCCAAGGTATGGAAAGATGGTAGCCCGCACCCCTCACTAAAAAGGAAAAAAAAAACCCACAACATATATAAAGGGGGAAAAAGAGCTAGAAACCGGTTACCACAGGTTCTTAACATATCCTAACCTAATACATATAAAATCTAAGATCTGGACAATGTGTCTGCCATCTTGTTTTCTTTACCAGGGATATGTTTTACCCCGATATTATATTACTGCAGCTAAGTGACCACCTCATAATTTTGTGATTCTTCATGTTTTGAGGACTGTGGCCACCTGTGAAGTCTGACCCACATACATGTTGAAATGCTCCAAGGCCAGTACCAGCACGAGGGCTTCTTTTTCAATTGCTGAGTAGGTCTTCTGGTGTGGCTGGAACTTTGCTGAGTAGCATGCCACAGACTGCAACCCCTAGTCCCTGTTTTGCAACAGTACTGCCCCAACCTCAGACTCACAAGCATCAACCTATAACAAGAAAGGTTTGGAGAAGTCTAGAGACAAAAGAATGGGTGCAATACACAATAATCTTTTAGCTTTCGTAAAAGCATTTGGATGTTCTATGGTCCAATTAAAGGGATCTTTGCGACTGGTAAGAGAGATAAGGGGACTACAGTATCTGAACAATTTTTTACAGAATCTCCTAGGAAACACTGAAGAGAATTCCTATCATGGGGAACTGGGAAATCTTTAATGGCAAGAACTTTAGCAAATTTAGGGGCAACTTTGCCACTATCTACTTCATGGCCCAGAAAAGTAATAGTAGCCTGGCCAAAGGAAGACTTAGATAAGTTTCAAAGAGAACCTTAAGCATAAACAGGTGTTGATCCCAAGTATCAGACACCACCACGATGTCATCTAGGTAAGCTGCCGTGACTTCAAGTCCTTTAATAGCCAGATGTAAAAGTTTCTGGAATCAAGAGGGAGAATTTTTCGTTCCGAAGTGGGTAACTGTATATTGATAATGACCTCCTGGAATTACGAAGGCAGAGATTTCTTTCTCTTTATTTGTCAAAGGTACCTGATAGTAACCCTTAAGGAGATCTAACCTGGACACTAAAGTAGCCTTACCCCCAAAGTCGATTACGTCATCCAGACGAGGAAAGAGGTAAGCATCTGTGATGGTGACCTCATTCACCTTACAGTAGTCTGTACACATGCGAAAACCTCCATCAGCTTTTCCAACAAGGATTCACGGTGAAGCCCATGGACTAGATGACTCCTCCACTAACCCATGCTCTAACAGAAATTCTACCTCTTGCTGAAGTAGCTTATGTCTTTCAGGATTAGCTCTGTAGGGGTAGAGTTTAGCAGGTTTAGAGTTTCTCCACAGCTACGTCATGATAACGTAACGTACATTTTTTCGGCACATCCGAGAAAATATCAGGGTATGACTGTAGAAGCGCAGTTAAACTTGTTACTTGAGTTTCAGATAGTCCCACCATTAAAGGGCTAGAGTCCTTGAGGAGGACAGAGTTTGGAAGCTTGACATTAATTTCAGAAATAGTGCGAAGAATCAGAGTCGTCTCAGCGGAATAGGACAGAGTCATTACGGGGACTTTAGGTGGTGTATGAAAAGTTTTTATTTGATTAAATGTGGTAAGTTTTAGTTTTTGAGTCTAGACAAGGGGAGATCACCACATTAATTTACATCAGTTAATTTCCTTACAATTTTATAGGTCTGTAAATCTAGATTCAAGGGTGTGGCCAGGTATAGGTCCTGCACCAACCTTGTCTCCTGAGGAAAGGAGCGGGATGTGAACTTCGTTCATACCTCTGTTTCATTTTACTTTGAGCTGCCTTTAGGTTAGCTTGGTCTAATGACGTGGCCACCTGCAACCTTGAAGACGGGTTGTAGAGTGTTGAAGCTAACGTTCTTCTCCATCATCCTTCTTTGAGCACCGAGAGGGAAACTCCGTACAGTGTGCCAAAAGATCAGTATATGGATATACCGGTGGACTTTGCTGATTTTCTCTTATGAAAAAACCCAGCAACAAAGGTAGAGATTCATCCCAGGTCTGTCAAGGAAAATGATACGAAAAGTACTCATCATGGTTTTTAACGTTTGGTGGAATCTTTCCAAGCGCCTTGGGGACTGAGGATGAAAGCGTGGATAAGTTGTGGATTATCCTTAACCTAGATTAATGCTTCCTAAATGCTTATGGCAGTGAAGTTAGTACTTTGATCATTTGAATAGATTTAGGAATGCCAAAACAAGAAATAAATCTGGTTTTTAAACCTTGAGATGGCTTTAGTATTAATACTAATATCCATAACGGTAATAAGTACGGGATTTCAGACTTGGACCTTAGTAGTGGACCCACACCATCTATATTAATTTTGCAAAAGGTTCTTCCTTCAGCAGTACTAGGTGGAAAGGTGCAGGGTTTACTGGAATGTCAGGTTTACTACGGCTGATCATCTCGGCAAACATCAGATTGATTCCTCACTTTCCTTCTGTCTTATTTCAGTCAAAGAATTCTTTTGTGATTCTATATAATAAAGCTTTAGTAATTCTAGGGTGACATCTAATGAAGTAATATGAAGCTTTATTCAATATTTTAGGTATAAGCTTCGTTGGAACCATAACCTGTCTGACAGTTTCCTAAAAAGGGGGAGTGGCAAATTAATGGATGTTAGGGCCAATTGGTAAATAATTGCTGGTAGACAGGTACCGCAAGGAACTTGCCAATCCATTCAATGCTAATGGGAATATTCTATGGTACCGTGATATGTATGCATGGGCAGAGTTCAACTCTCTGAGGGCTGGAGTGGTTGCATTAGCCCATACGATTGAGAGGTTATTTATGATGTATTAGTACAAGACTTTTTAAAATGTAGATTGTGAGGAATGGGAGTTTATGGGAAAACAATCAAGGCTGCAGTATACGGGTTGTGAATGAAATGCAGATATTTACTGGATACCTAGAGATATGTATCAAAAGAAATATTCAAAAAATAAAGTTGCTAGTAAAGACAGATTAACTGATCAACAAAGAATGAGAGTGGAGGGGGCAACGAGTGGACTAACACCTTATTAAGGTTTACTAAACAAATAGTAGGAGTCAAAGAAAATAGGATAGATGAGCTAAGATTACTTGGCAAGTGCATGTAATATAGATTTATTGCAATAACAGAGACATGGGTTCAACTGAAAGATTGCAATAAAGTTGGTTCGAATTCGAAATATTTAAAGGCAAAAGGACAACGTGCAAACTAATGTGACATTTAATGTGGCAACGTTTCGTTCCAGGAGCTTATCAGCGTTAGTTGAAAGAGCTTCTGGAGAGCGAAACGTTGCACATTAAAATGTCACATTAGTTGCACTTGTGTCCTTTTACTTTACAATTGAAAGATAAGAGAAAATGCCTTGTGAATGCAGCTCAGGGATATAAAACTATTTATATGAGGGGGTAACAGGAAGGGTGGTGGCGTGGTGATTGGGATGATCTCAGAATAATTTAAAATTTGTTGTGTTAGACAAGATTAGGGTGACAAGTAGGCCCACTTAGGTACTCCGGTCAGATAACTGCTAGTTGATAAGATATGTGTGAAATTTTCAATACTTCCTCTCAGTTTTTTACCGGAAAATCTAGCGAAATACCCAGAAATATAGATTATGTTAGAACAGGATGATAATACTATGCGCTACTGCGGTAACTAGAGAACGAAACTAACAAATCCAGTGCCCTGATAACTGTTTGGAAGGGTGATAAAGGAATGTGAAGGGAAATTAGCATGCCTTTAGTAATCTTTTCAACATATCTCTGCAAATAGCATGTGCTGCTAAATGGGAAAATGGCAAATGTAATACCTAGATACAAGGAAGGTGACAGGACCTAGCTTCGAACTATAGGCAAAAGCCTTACTCCATAGTGGGAAAATTTATGGAATCAATAACTACCGAAGGAATTCGTAGCATCTTGACAGGCAAAAATGATTATGAATCTCAGCACCAGTTTTAAAAGGGGCGTTTGGTTTACGAATTTACTGACTTTTCTTCACTAAGGTATTTAGGGAGGTCGCTTTTTTCATGGTATGAATATGATTATTGTGTTATCGGACTTCAGTAAGGCTTTCGATAGAGTTCCACATTCGAGGTTATTTGAGGAAGCTTTAAGGCACACAGAAATAGGAGGAAAAATTTTTCTGGGATGAGGCATGGCTGACAAATAGGGCAGCAGAAAGTTTGCATAAATTGGGGAGAAATCAGAATGGGGGCCACAACACAAGCGGTGTTAACAGGGGTTTTCAGTGTTGGGCCAATTGTTGTTTCACAGTTACATAAACGACATGATAAGGGAACTAAATTGTGACATAAAGTAAATTGTGAATGACACAAGATAGCCATCTAATTCCTTTGAAGAGGGACGTAGGGCACACAGAATTTGAATAAACTATGATTGGTGGAGAAGTGGCGGATGCAGATTAATATAGACACAAATGCAGTGATTGAGAATGGCAGATGCCGGTTTTAATATAGACAAATGCGAGTTCTAACTGTTGGACAGGACAATAACCATGCCACTATTAAAACTAAATAAAGTAGATCTTAATAAACGGGATTGCAAAAAGGATTTAGGACTTTGGTTAGTAGTAATTAAAACAAGACAAACAAGTGCATAAGTGTTCTCAATAAAGCTAACAGAAACCTTGGTCTTCATAGCAAGAAGTATAATAATAGAATTCGTAGGTTATTCTTAATCTATATATCTTTGGTTAGGCTCATTATGGATTATGCTGGTGCGTTTTGGTCACCGTATTACAGATGAAAAATAGGAATAAAGCACTGGAAAACTACAAAGGAGAATGACCAAAGATGATCACATTGTTATTTTATTCTTTGCTGAAAACGGTTAGTGCGATGCGGGAGGTAGCGTAGGTTAGCAAGATTCCGGACGTGGAATAGTTTGGCTTGAATTGGGTAGGAGTGAGTACACAACGGCAGTGAGAGGGAGTGAACTGCAAGCCAGTCCGTGGAGGGGGAGCACTTGTGTATGTCAAGTCGGTCAGCCTAAGGTAGGAGGGAGGCATGGGGGGGGCAGCAGGGTGGCGTGCCTACCTAGAGGCTGGGCTACAGAGGGCGCACTGAGGGCGCAAAATATTAACTTAAGCTGGCAGACGCATGGGCTGTCAGTGCAGACAGTACAGGCAGTCTTACATACGCTTCGGCCACCTACGCGCTTCGTCCGACGCGACAATACTGGTGGGCCCATTGGGTATAAAAAGGAAATTCGTACACTAGTACCAGAGGGGGATGGCTTTCGTCACTAGTAAATCAAAATGGGACATAAAAATGCAACAGGCAAAAAAAAATCTCACCATCAGGGGAAGGGGAAAAACGGGTTTGCCCGCGCTGTTTCATCGAGGAGAGAGTCCGGAGAGACAGCAAAGGGAACAAAAATTTCTATCAATGTTTGTCCGCAGGGTGAACCTCAGTTGACACTCGTTACGAACGTTGTTGCACCCTACATCTGCAAACAATGATGCAGTAGCATTTACTAAGGTGTGACAAGTGACACAGAGGCAGCAATGCTGACTGTAATCAGGCTTATTTTCCTTTGTTAAAAAAAACACTTCGTGCACATACGTACAAAATCTATATCCATTGAATTCATTTACACTTGGGTACCCTTCTAAAAGTATTTACATAATTACCATGTGTTTGTCCACCTGACTCTATTATCGACTAGTATAACATGTGTGTGCATTTAACCCATTTTGCAAGGCAACAATTAGCTACTAGCGTAGGAGTCAGACCAGTCGGTAGTACGTCAATGTCACAGAAATGAACTGTTGTTCCTGGGTCGCAGGCCATAAGATAGAGCCTATGGGCGTCTTCCGTACCAATAGTAGTGGGAGAACGGATAATATATAGACGGTTTTTGTCCTAACATTAGTCTGATCGTGGCGTTGCAAACGCCACGCCTCAGCTCTGCTTCGGCCTGATAGGTCCACATACTTATTTAAGCGTGAGATCAAGGTGGGCCTTCCTTGATAGTTCCCGTCGCAATCTCCCTCACCTCGAAGTAATTGCCACGGGCTGTCGTAGGACGGTAAGGACACAAACTTTGGAAGTTTGTGCATACCTGGTGTCTGCAATGGCGGTTGAGAACAATAACTTGGCAACCTGGTTCATTTGCTTTCTTGGCGTGGGCATTGCGCTCCAGGACGTGAACCATTATCAGTAGCTTTCATAAGTTCTCTGTACACGGAAGACAAGCTGCGTTGTCTCACTTTACTACACTGGGGTTATCAGATCGTAAGTAGGTCTAGGTTGGAGCAAACCGGGAAATTCATATGGTAAGCACTTGTCAATAGATACAAAGCAAAATGAGGTGTTCAACGATCGAGCTGTTGAGGGAGGAATTTAATGGACATGGAACATTCTGGGATAGCCTCATTCCATGTAGGACAAATTGGGTTAACGGTTTACTTGAGCACCTCAGGGGACTTTGCGCTTTGTACGTTCGCAAAGACATTACTCGCGGGTGGGTGGCGCTACTGACGTTGATGAATGTTGTATCTGGAGCAAAGATCCTGCATTATGCATTTATAAACTCAGACCATGTCTGACAGAAGGACACGAGGGCAGTATGACGAGGAACAACAATGCTCACGGAAAGCACCTAGCGACCGTTCGGAGGTTTTATCAGGAATGGGTTACTATTCATGTACCGCGTCAAGTTTTCTACATAACAAGCAGGTGTTATTCTTCTACGAGGTCGAGAAGTTCGTCAACAGGTCGACAGAAGTTCTCTCCAGGGGGTCCTTAGTAATGGGGATACTTTAAGAATGGGGTTAGGTACCTGTATTGGTTACCCTTGTGCTGTAGGCAAAAAACATGGTGTACATGCTTGGCAATGTCCGCAGCCATTTAGGCAGAATATTTCAATCGTGCTGTGTGTGATACTGCGGTCCTTCCCGATGGTGAGCTAATTCTGGGACATTGGGGATAACTAAGGTAGTGGTATCATGGATCTGGTATTCACAGTTGGTTATATGGGTTCTGCCGGGGTCACAGCTGAGCAACACGGCACATTATCCTTGGTTGACCACCAAATCTTCAGTGGGAACGGGAACTTGACCTGTAAGTCAACGTCCTCCTTGGTCAGGGAAACGAAGGACTGGAGACCACAGGGTCCTTCGTTTGGGCTCTCTGAGATCCTCAACAGAGAAGAATTGCCGCGACACTCACGAATGCTATATGTCTCGAAGGGCATCAGCTACAACATTTTGCTTACTGGGACATAGCAAATTTCAGGGTTGAGTCTTTGAACGTGAGCGAACACCGAGCATGCTTTCACGAGAGGTTCTTATTTGCAAAAAGGCCCACTAAGGGTAAAAGTCTGTTATAAATCTTAAAGGATAATGATAGATGATATCGAAAATGACTCAGGGCCCATACAAATGGCTAAAGCCTTTCTAGCCTGTCACTGAATAATTGACTTCGCTTTAGTAAGAACACGGCTTGCATTAGGCAATAGGGCTGTTGCTTACCATTAGATCTGTTGTGACAAGACTGCACGATGCAATTTGCTGGCATCAGTCGTTCAAAGGTAAATGCCTTGGTGATATCAGGGAATCTAAGGGTTGGGGCTGATGTTAACTTGTTCTTAAGAATGCAAAGCTCGTTCCTGATCACACGTCATCAAAAGGGATCTTCTTGAGTTAAAGCATGTTCAGGGGTGCGCAAAGGTGGAGAAACCTGCGATTAAAAGGATGTGGCTAGAAACACACCAGGTTTGAAGGACCGGACTGCAGCACGCCGTCATGGGTCTGGGAATTTCTTGAAGGCCGAGCATTTAGACTCGTCCGTCTTTATGCATTCTGAGTCACTACGTGGACCAGAAATATTATTTCCTTCGGAGGGAAATGACATTGGAGAGCTTTACCTTAAGATTTGGCTTGAGCTAGCTGTCAATACTGTCAAGTTTCTCAAGATGTGAGGGACATCTTGCGACATGAATAGGAGTCATCCAGGTAGACATGAGCGTGCCACCTAGGGAGGGTACGGAAAATTGTCGTCATCAACGATAAATGTGAATGGGCTTCCGCCGCACAAGCGGAAAAAATGATCATCCTTGAATGGTAATAGACAGTTGGGTAGAGGAAAGCTGTCAACTCTTGCATCTCATCATCGGGGGGATTGCCAGAACCTTGAAGAAAGATCAAGCAGAGTTGAAAAGACCTTTATTATAGCGATGTTCTGCAAAGGTCGTTCAGAACGGCAATGGAAAGTGCGTTGGATGGTACATGCATTCAGTTTCTGGAATCGATAACAGGGCGCCAGGGTTCAGTCTTTTTGGGAACCAGAATAAGGGGAGCATTCAGGGGAAGTGGATCCTCATAACTCATACGAGCATCGTGTATGAGTTCTTCGGCGAAGGATCTTTGAGCATGTGGCAGTGCGATACGCAGGTTCATAAAAGGGTTTAGTACTTTGTCAAGTGGATACGGTGAGTGATCAGTGGGGTCAAACCATCGATCACCATCTAGGCAACTCGCAGAACGTGCACGATTGCGAACCTGGAGAAGTTTGGCCTCCTCTTCAGGATAGTCTGTCAAAGCTTGATCATCTTCCTGCATGGAGGGGTGTTGGAAAAGGAGTCAGCAGCAGACTCGTGGGAGAACTGCACTCACGAGGAGTCAGATGGGGCATCACCCTCCACTTCAGGGAGAGGGAATCTGAAAGGTCGACAAGTGAGGTATATTACACAGGGAAATTCTCGGAACTATGCATGTTGACAACATGGCTTGAAACTTCCACGTTGCATGTGTGCAAGTATGGTTAGGGAGAGGCCTTGACTCGGCATGTGCGCTTGTCACCTGCCTCATGGTATTTCAAAGCTTGTCACGTTACACCGTAACAGGAGTGATGCGAGGTTAGCTGACAAAGTGACGTCCATACTTTGTTACAAGCAGTAACTATGCTCAGTGTTGCCATGACAAGGAGTCGAAGTCGCTGCCGAAGGGATACTGCAGCTTGACAACTGTGGTCTCTACAACCAGCGTCAGAGTTAGAGTGGAAGGTTAGATGGGCGTCACCAGACTGGGTTTCATGGTAATCGCGATGGCTGGCAGGAGGTGATGGGCAGAGTCTATACGAGGGTCGATCAGGACAAGAGGACCGACCGGGGTAATGTGTATGGAACACGGTTTCAACGATTCTAAGCACCTGTGCCTACTCTGAGAAGGTAGAATATGGGTCCTAAGCGCACGCCAGAAGGACATCCACTCCGTCGAATTCACTTTCCACTCAGCTGGAATATAGGCGGATCTATAAGATCTGCCATGGTTTTGAACCTATGAGCAGGTACAATGGAAAAACAATACATCTAGATAAGAATTTTGCTGGGCTTAGGTTTGTACATTCCGATCGGTAGTGCCTGTTTGCAAGTTGAAACAATCACTACACGGCTTAGCGGGTGAGGTTGGTGGTGGTGTCATATGGCGACGTTGCGCCTGGTCCAGGAAGTCGATGATGCCTGTTTGTATGAGGGACTGGACTGTTGTTACTGTGGACAAGATTTTTACTTAGGCGCAATTAGTGGACTGGGGTTAGAAATTTGTAGGCTGGCTGTTGGACAGCAGCAGCAAAAGTGAATTCTGGCTGCAAAACCGTGGGGTACTGTGGTCAGCGCCGGAAGGAAGGGTAGGGGATCATCCGCAAAGCGGCAAACCTTGCTTGTCGGAAGTCGGCTTGCGGAGTCTGATGGGATCATATGACCCAGGAGGTGTGTGAGGGTGAGTCCTAGCGCATCAAAGGCACAGAGGTTATGGGCGGGTCGTGAAAATTTGTGTGGACAGCCTCAAGTGGTAGCCTACCCCTGGCAAACTCTGTTGCACCCGAGTCTGAGGTGGAACCAGCTACAGTGGCTTTAGGGAAGATTTCACAATGAATGTTAGTGCAAGAAACCTGCGCATGGGGCCAACCCCATTTATTTTTTTTTTTTTAAAGGACTATTACTTGGTGTTGCAGGCATATATCCTGATCTTCAACTTCCTAAGCCTAGTTTAGCCCCTTGGATCTTGGGAACACGTGCAACCGGTGAGAATAATTCATGCAATATTCAACGTAATTAGTGTCCTGCTGCACCTCAGAAATTCCAATATCCAGAGGGTATGTTCCCCTAGGTATAAATATGCAGGACTCAGACGCTACTTAGGAGACTCTGAGACGCTGGTACTTTATGGGCATACTCTCACTGTAGCACGCGAGCCCTCAGTTAACTCAACCATACAATCTCCTATTCACTGGCAGATCCTACGGGGGAAAGGTGAGAATATTCGTTAATGTTAGGGCTGATGGAGGAGATCATAACGGGTACATCGACGGTGTTTACCAGATTTCCCCAGGTCACAGATGTGAAGACACGTTGGGGGTGCCGCTGAAGTTCATCGGGCACGTCTTGAAGTCGAAGTCTAATTAAGAAGACGCTATCTGTCTTTGTGACCTGCGCCCGCCATTACGAAGGGCGCCAGTTTCTCCTAGCTAACTTATCTAATGTTTGCTAATATCGGGCCTATACTACCTATTAAGGTCTTAGGTCTATCTATCATTATCTAAGATGCCTTAGTAAACCTAATATGAGTGTATACCAGTAAATACTCCTACTTTGATGAGTAAATCTAATAACTTAAATAAGCCTTAAACGCAACCAGAGCATGCCGTTGTTTGGGAGGGTTTAGGGCCGCTCGGTCAGAACGAACCAGTACGCACGTGTGGATCTGAGCTGTGGAAAACTATTTTTGACCAAATAAATTTCAATCTCCGCGGCGAAAGGTAGGCACTAGTTAGAATCAAGTCTGTCCGAGGCCCCAGTGGGCCCTGGACTCGAGCGGCGTTTTCGACGGGTATCGTCCGGCCGCTCAGCTCGTCAACCTCTGGTCTGATTTTTTGTCTGGGTCCCACGTTGGTGGACCTCGATGAGGCAAAGCCTGGTTGTGGGTTTATAGTCTCGACACCGTAATTCTCACTTTCACCATTCTCAAGCCCCCCCAGCCTTGTTGGGGTGGGTTGACTTACAGGCCAAGAGCCTGTATGCCCTCGGGCCTCAGATTCTACCAGCACCAGGTCCCTTCACTTAGTATCTTATTCGTGGGGTCGGGCACAAGAATGTTCGCAAGGTTGTAAGCAATCCTGCGGCACCTGGTTCATTTGTCCCGGATGTTCACCAGTCTGTTGTGATTGTGATCTGTGCAGTTTTTTGGCATTAAGGGTGGGGACCCTCTGGCCATAATAATCCCGTCCTTGGAGAACTGACTCAAAATTGCGGGGAGGGCTCAATCCTTCTTCCAAAAGCATGTGATTGGGGGTGAGAGCTTCTTGCTCCGTCAATCACATTTTGTACGTAGGTCAGAGGCTGTTATTAATCTTGCCACTATCTCAACTAACACTGATAGTTCATCACAGCTCCCCTCTGCGTGAAGACTTCCGAATGCACTTTATGACTGTGCCCCCACTGGTATAGAATCCTGCCAGGGTGCCTGGGAGTATGAACCTCCACTCGCACTTATTCTCTTCAGGAGTTCTCGTACTTCTCCGTTGTCCTAAGATTACTGGAAAATTTATCGGCTGCCCTAAGGCTTGTGCATTGTCGAGTTAATCAATGCTGGGGGAGAGAATCTGGCGTAAACTCCTGAACAACTTCACGGAAAGTCTCTGTCATCAAATCTTCTGCCAACTCCAAAAGCAGCCGCTCGGTAGTGGCACAGGTAACAGGCAGAACATATACTTTTGAGGGACTCTTAACGTTTGGTTCTTCCAATGTGTTAGCCAGTATAGTCTATTCCTACAGTTCTAAGCGGCTGTCACTATTTCCCGTCTGAGGCAGCGGGGTGGACCTGGGTAGGTTAGGTCTCATCGTACCGGCCAGGAGAGTGCAATCTTTCGCCACCCTTTGACGCAGCTGACCTTCAGTACCCAGTTAATTTGACGTGGCAGGTGAGGGTATCTCCAAACATGTAAGGTCCTCTGATGGGTCTTGTATCTATAGCTCTGTCGCCCATCTCCTTTCCCAGCAGCAGGGATGTTTGGCCACATAGCGTGAGCTCAGAGTTTTGTATTCTTCCCCTTATCTTATAAGACCCGCATGTCTTAGGTACAAATCCGTGAGTTGAGAAAATTTGTGTTCCTTGAGTCGTCTCGTTGGACGCTCCTGACGCCATAACCTGCGGGGTGCAAGTACTTCCAGCATCGTGGAAAACTCCCATTTGGTATGCCTTATCCAATATTCTTGGGACCCACTAGAGACCACTGTCGACCCTGGCTAACCTTGTTCATGCAGCTTTACGAATCGAATACCATTTCCGGACTCCTATAAGTTTTCTCCAGAGGAGTTGAGTAGCGCTGGGGTCAAATAATTCAGTGTCGTGTTCCCCCGCAAATGTACTATGCTGTGATTGGTCTCCGAATTCTGATGCGGCAGCAATCCTTGGCCGGGTGTAACCAGGTCTGGGCTTTTGAACCAAAGCTCGTTGTTACTAACTTCTGTGTGTACCTGTGATTATTCAGGTCGGCTGGGTCTTGGATTGTAGGCATCAGAATTGTTGACGTTGACTGTAGTTCCGTATTCTTTACGAATTTCTGACATAGGGGAGATAAGACCTGTTCATTCTGGACCATGTAAGGCCACTCGAGTCTGTCCATAATAGGTGTGTGTCACCCTCCGATTATTAACACATCCTCTACGTACTTACAGTTTGCTCCAGAACATGCATGAGCTCTAGCTTTGGGATCGCGCAATCCATCCGGGGGGATGTCACCGGCACGATGGTGACAGAATGACTTGGTCCCGGCCAAAATACGCTACTGCCCATAGGCCTGGAGGGGAAGGATCACAACAAAGACGTGCAGTCATAATCGCCGGTTGCACCTGATGGCCTGGGGAATGTGAATCGTGCCAATCCGCTAGGTCTTGTTAACCAGATCCCACTCTGGCAGATGATTCTGGGCGAGGGTTCATCCCAACCTAGGTTTCAGCTCCCACGGTCTGTTGACCAGTCTCACTGAATGGTGCTGGGTTGTCAACAAACAAAGGATCGAAGGCAGTTGATTTGCTCAGCAAGACTCGGTAGTTCCTTCCCATCAGGTTCTCTTTAGCTAAGTCTGTCTTCTTGATTCCACTCAGTCCCAAACGAAGTATCAGGCATGAGTAGCAGTATAGTCACGTTCACATGCCCGCAACGTTGGATTGTTGTCACCCATTTCTCGCAATGGCATGTTAGCGTGAGCAGCTCTGTTTGACTCTGGTTAAATATATCAACTGGCCTTTCATTGAGGTGAGTCTGCATGTTGTCTACATAAAATTAGGGTCTTCGTCATTCTTTAAGCGGGCTGTTCGTTCACAAGGTGGTAGTCTATGGTAGCTGTAATAGGAATGGTGGACTGTGGCAAACAACATGACCTGATTATTGGTATCAACCCTTGCTTGGGCACTCCCTGTTAGCCAACACAAGAACTTGTGTAGTCCCTATCTGTGGCTCTGCAACCCAATACGTAGGAAGGCTTTGCTTACATGTCTGCAGCATAGGCGTACTGTTCGTCCTGGAAATCTCAAACAACACATCGGCTAATTTTGGCGTAGGGAGGGCCTGTGTGCAGAAGTCAGGTTTCAACGATGGCTCTCGGGGACTCGCCTGCGACGCTGTGCAGTTGAAGACTACTCTGATGGGAGTGGATACCGGATCCTTGGTGATGCATGTGTGGAAGATATGGGTGGTTTTACCCAGGGCTGGCATTGGGCACTTTCTCGATGAACCCAAGGGCAGGCTGTTCTTAAATATTCCTCATATTCCCCACCAGAACCTTCTTGGTAGGATGTTCACCAATGAATGAACTGGGACCATGTGCCCTCATGAAATTTAGTGGGCAGATTGGGTGGCCGGTTTCATGGGAGTCGCAACTATACTGCCCGTCCTGAAAGCACATGGTTCAAGTAATCTCGATACGTTCTTCGTTTGGGGGGCGGTGGTCACCTTTAATATACTACATCAGGTCACTAGTTTATGGACGGATCATGTCGGAAATGCCAACTTGGCCTCTGACAGGCTTTGTGCACACAATCCGCATACCAGTACAGCCCTAGTCGCTGTAATCCAGAGCCTTTCCCGGGGTTCGCAGGGGGAAGTGAGCTGGTATTCTGCTCCTACGCAAGTACCCCGCTGGGTGGTCTCGGTACAGGCCCACACCTTCCTTGAGTAACCTTCGTTAGACACGGAACTCGTCTAGGTAATCCCCTTTCTACCAAGGATGCCTACATTATAACATTGTCAGTTAGCATGTTTGGTTTTTCTGCTAGCTTCACAACCCAATCCCTCAAACGGTTGACTGTGCAGCAGTCCCCTAGTGGTAATGATATTGGGCAGCTTTCACATCAAGTCTGAAATTTCCCTCGATGCCCGGCTAACCTGACCGTCACATTGATACTGGGATAAGACATCGCGTGGGATTCCCCACAAACCTTCCACTTCATGTTAACTATACAATGTCTCAGCTTCAACTAGTGGCTAGACTCTCGCCTATGAAGGATCTTTGTGCCCCATGTGAGAAAAAGGGTTGTTTCAGACTTCCTTGTTCGCGAACACGGCCCATTATGGGTGGGCGGCCACCGAGCTTGAAATGCTAACAGAACAAATTTCGTGCCGTATCATCACATCATCTTACTTTCTGACTTGTTCTTGCTTGCCCTTCTTGCGGGTTAGCTTCTCTTAACTTGTGCTAATACGGCATCATTAGGAAACGTCACTGTGGTGCTTTCCCTTCCGTCAGCCCCCCCGGACATCCCTGAGCATGTGTTACAGTCCTGCAAAATTTTCCAACTTTGAAACAAAGTTCAACTCTCTTAGCCGTTTTGAACCCTTTGGTTATGGTGGTTGAAGCTTGACCACCTGAAACTAGCGTGTTCTTCAATCACCCAACAACAGCACCGTCCATATGGCCGCTTTGTGGCTTCTCTTGGCCCTGTGGGTGGAGGGTTCGCCTGCGGCATAATACGTGATATTTAGTGGGAGGTGGTTTTAGGTTATCTCTCGAATGTCTGGGGAGCTAGACGACTTCTCCTTGGTAGGTAATTTCTCCCCTGACCTATGTCAGTGAGAATAGAGATCTATACTTCAACAATTTGGTTTAGCGTGAACCTATTCGTTTTGATGTTTTAAGTGTAACTCATGCCTGTCGTGTAGCAGTTTCCTCTGAATCACATGGCTAAGGATCCATTTTGAATCATTCTCAATCATGCAAATCTCCTGAAAATATTGGTAAGCTATAACTCACTACGGAACTTCTCTAGACTTCTGAGGTCATGTCGGCAAGCCTCTAGATCAACAACGATATAAAGTATAGCTACTTTTATCTCCTCAGTGTTGCCAAACAAGTCTTTAATTGGTTCTTGGCATGTTGGTAATTAGTGTCAGTAATCGGGTAGTGCGGGACCCAGATCTTAAGGCTTTACCTTGAGCTGCGTCCGCAATACTGCAACTTGACGGATATGACAAACATTTCTGTCATCTATATGGCCTAAAAATGATCCAGAAAGCAATGTACTCTGTTAAGGTTCTGTCAAACGTTGGTAAATTCATATGGGGCAATCTGGGATATACACATTAACAGGCGTGCTGTTTGTTAGTGTGTTCTTTGAAACATTTGTGCCCCTGCTTGGAACCGGCCTTCAAAGTTTTATTAACTGACCTGCAGTGAGTCTCTCTTGGCTTTACACTTGCCTCGTTCGTCATAGTATGTCGTGCTACTTCGACCGTATTATTTCAGACTACTGTAGTATAGGACTAAGTTCATAAAGCGAAAAATGATCTCTCAAGGCTCCATTCTTTGCTCCAAAGGGTTTTTCAGGCCAACTCTTAGTTCCTCCAGTCTTTTAGTCCTGTCTTGCTGGCCATACGACATCCCTCAAATGCTTTGTCAGGCGGCCCCTTATAGGCTCCATAACGCTTTAATTGACTTAGAGCTGGGAACAGCTGGTACTGCATCATA
The DNA here is from genome assembly GCF_026875155.1 of Cherax quadricarinatus. NCBI lineage: Eukaryota > Metazoa > Arthropoda > Malacostraca > Decapoda > Parastacidae > Cherax > Cherax quadricarinatus. The sequence goes on along the minus strand of NW_026506956.1, from coordinate 11,547 downwards.
CTACCATAGTTGCGGTTTAGTTAAGATCACGGTGCTAATTTGTTATTTCATTAGACACCCACAGCACAAACGGTATTAGGAGAGAATGAACGAGTCTTCAAGCGCTTCTCAACAAGCTTAACAATTCCTTTTTATATTGACTCTATTGAACAAAAAATGTACATGTTAGCTCTCAACTCAATCAAAAATGTGTAACGATTAGAAAGCTTAATCTAGCAACTCAAACTGTACAATGACAGCAAATAAATACAGGACTTAATAGTCTCAGGTGTAAATCACAAATCCCACATTAACATTAATCAAAGATGATGAAAATCACATATGAAGTGCAGTAGTAGTAAAAAATTAAAATCACTTGTAACAAAAGTAATTCAACAATTTCACTTGTGAACAGTAAATAAATAAATGTATGTAAACAGCTTGGCTAACTGTGCCCCGCTTACTCTGTTTTAGCGGGATGGTTGGATTAAGGTAAATCCAAACTAGCTGTGTGCTTCTAACTAAAACCTGGTTTATACTCCCTGTAAATAATAAACTAGGATTAAATTTGTCTAGCTACTATAACCCTTTGTAATTTTGACAAGCCTAGCCTAACTGTGGCTACCTTGCAAATCACTGTAAGTATTAACCACCACAAGTTCTACTTGGATTACTTGTAATCACTGTAAATAATTAAATTACAATTCTCTAGCCTACTGGCTGCCTGTAAATTACAGCAAATAAACTTTGTGTATAGTTCAGCTTGCTAGACTCTGAGTGAGTAACTTTGAACCTAGGTGTGTAATTAAACCTAACTTTTTTAAATGGTTCTAACAGTGGCCAAGCTATGTTAGCTTAATAACTTGTAAAACTGGTTTATAATGGGTAGTATGATAGCTTAACCTAACTGTGGCTAAGTTTGATGCTAAACCTACCTTTGTAAATGTAAAAACTGGTTCCTAAACTGTGGCTTGCTATGATAGCTTAACCTAGCTATTCACAATCGGTTTTCGAAGGACACTTTGTGAAATTTGTGTGGACTGCCTCCAAGTGAGTGCCTTAACCTGGCAAACTCAGTTGACACGAGCTTGAGGAGGGTACCTCAGCTCACATGGGGCTTATAGGACATGTTTTCACCAAATGATTGTTAGTGCAAGAAACCTCGCCTGCATGAACGTTATAAGGAACTAACTTACTTGGTGTTTTGCAGCATATATCCTGATCTTCAATTTGGTAATTAATGGTACATAAGGCAGTTTCAAAAATACACTCAATGACTTGGGTAACAAAATAGCAAAATGGCAATGCACATAGGTGAATAATTCACAGATAAAACATAGAATATATGTAGAGCAAAATAAAAGGGGAAAAGCAGAAAGAAAAGTTTAATGGCTAGCACAGATTGTATCCCACTGATCGCAGTAAATAAACTAAACTTAAGTACTTGAAGATTACACTTTAATAAAAGAAAAAACACTAACAAACAAAACAGTCAGGGTTGTCAACAATCTGTGCCTAACTTTGCAAGTGCAACGTAACAAAATACCATCACACAGAATACATGTAAACTGTATGTGAGAGGTAAATTGTAATAAACTGGTAAACCACAGAACAATTAAAGATCAATAACTGAAGGAGCAAGAAGCAGAATGAAAATACTGGAATTTGAAAAGTGTAGGTTGCAAAAATAAATTTACAAAATTAAAAAGCTGTAGGTAAGTGCAAAATGTGCACAGATGACACTGAACAATTTACTGACGTATGGCTTCAGTACTGTAACTGTATTGGTGCAGGACAGTTAAAATAATGTCCAGCAAAATATTAGGTTATGAGTTAAGCGGCAGCTATGGCAGCAACGGTAACCTACCATCTCTTCTTTCTCAAAAGAACATCGCTCAACAAACTTGTGATGGCCTGAAGTTGAAAGTTCAAACTCATTAAACCCACGTAGACCACAACAAGACCCAAGAATACTAAGAATGTACCAAACTTGACAAAATTAGAAGTCTAAGGAAGACAGGCCCTGCTAACCCAAACACGGCCTCCGCTGCCAGACAATCACTTAACCAAGCACCGAGAAAACAAGCCTTCTCCTCCATTGCTAAAACAGTATCTACTTCAGTGATACTATGAAAGGATATCGCAGAAGAAACAACACCAGTAAATAAAAAAGAATATACATAAGGACCCTAGAACTCACTTGTCTCCCCAGCAGGAACGCCAGTGTATCATCACCCCCCCCTCACCCGCCGCCACTCCAGGGAACAACAACAACAAAACAAACATGGCTGACCTCCCCTCCAACTCCACACCTTCAAGATTCACCCAGATAACTCAGGTATGATTATTCCTTGACAATATCAAGGACTACATCGTTTCTCTATAAAATTAAATCAAAGATATCAAAAGCAACACCCGAGCGATGAGAATCCAAGATAACCAACCTCGAGAATAAGATCAAAACCTGAAGAGAAAAGATACTCGGAATGTGGTTTATACACAGAAAATACTCAAAAAGCAGCCTATAGCCATCACACAGAGCAAATAACAACAATAAATATGAAGGATTGAAGATAGCAATCAAGGACTGGAATCAGAACAATGCACACGCGAACTACATGATTACCTGATTCCAAGCGACAAACTACAAGATAAGTTGTACTGATGTCAAGTTAAAATAAACAGTCCACACTTCCATTCCTAGTGACCATAACACAAAGCACAGTGCAACGAAACCTGCTGTCAGGATAATACAGGAACCACGTACAAGCATCGTGTCAAACAATGAAAACAAAGATACACGTTTGTTAGGAAAACCAGGAAGTAAAACAAAGTATAATGATCCGACTTCATCATACGATAAAAGAAAGGAACCAATTAAATCAGCAATTACAATGAAAAAATGGAGTGTACATAAATGAGTGTCTAACAAGAAAACGTTCAAAAACCTCCTGTTCAGCTGAAAAAACTTAAACAGAAAAACAAAATACATCAGTGTTTCACGCAGATGGGAAAATAACTAGTAAAGGAAAACATCAACAGGAGCAACAATATACTATCTCAAATGAACACGATTTTCTCCAACCTTCCTTAGAAAAGCTGACATTTCTTTAACAGATTAGATAAGTGCCCTTAATACATATATACATGTGGTGCATATAGTGTACGTTACTATTATATTGTACATTATTATTTTTATTATTTTTCATCACTAGCTAATGAAATACCTCCAATACTCTATACTTCTTTCTTACTGCTATTAATTGCTCATAATTTTAAATTACAAGTCAAATCTTACTCCAAATTAATAATATTCATTATTCTTACCTGTCCATTTAATTTTGTTTACCACTACTTGTTTTTTTAGTCACTTTTCATTGTGTATGCAATTAGTATATATTCCAATTACTTTTTTACAAGTACCAAAACTGTCTTTTGCTAGCTAGTACCAACTACCTCATTTTTTTTACTTTTATTGTGCAATAAACTGCTCAATTTATTTAATATTACAAATCAGATCTTACTCCTAAACCAATATTATTTCATAGTGACCACCTGTCCATTTAACTTTGTTTACCATTACTTAATTTTAGTCCCTTATATATTTTCTCCTTTATTTTAGCTTTATATAACTACCCTAGTTTATATATTCACAATTGTTAAAATAATCAAGGTGCTATTCTCAGGTGCTAAAGTAGAATAAGTTCACAATTTTGCCATTATATTACAAAGCTCATTTATTTGATTACCACTTTATTGTTTCACCACAACTTATATTATTTCCCTTTTATATTATTATTTTATATTTAATTCTAACTTTAAAAATTACCTTTATAGTACTACTCTTCATATTCCCAAGTCCATTTTTTATCATCACTTATTTGTATTAGCCCCTTTTTATATTTGTCCCCTTTTATTTTAGCTTAAAAAAAAAAAAAAAACAAACCTTAGTTTCATTATTTTACATTTGTTAAATAATTCAGGTGCTATTTTTTAGCTTAAGACTATTTACTTTGTTTTATACTTAATTCTAACTATAGATTCACTACAAATCGTATGATTACAAGCATTGATCTGATACCAACCTCTTATTAATGACTTAAATGAATCAAACAGTTACTGTAATTACTACACTGCAGAACAATCAAAGGCACTTCTCAGTGCCAAAACAACATAACTATCTTTAACTACAATATAGATCTTTAAGCAAGCATTACGATGACCTCATAGCATTACTAAATTCCTTACTGCCAATATGTCCATCATTACACAAAACTGAAACCTGGCTAAAGCCTGATAGTACAGATGTCTATGCCATTCGGGTTTTAACAGCCATACAAAAACTGTAGGCCAGACAAACAAGGGGGTGGCACAGCCATATACTACTCAGACAACTAGAATGTATCACTAATACTTGCACAAGGGATTGAACATGGGGAATATATAATAGCCAAATTCAAATCCAAATACCTACAAAAACCTCTCACATTGATAAACATCTAAAAGAGTTCCACAGTCAAACATTAGCCAATTTAGTAAAAAACCCTAGGAAGATGAAAAACTGATGCACGCATGAAAAAGATCACTTACTACTCTCAGGTGCCCTTCAATATAAATCTCCTGCAAGACCAGGACCCACACTTTACTGAATTCACAAAAACAAGAGTAACTGTATGTTGCTACCAACAGTAACAAACCCCTACAAGAGTTACAGAGACTAGTGTTTCCCTATTTGACCACATCTGGACCAACACCATATCCCCTTTAAAATCAGGCATAATTACAGATAATCCCACAGACCACTACCCTACTTTTCTCATAAAAACTCTTGGAAAATTCCCCCAAACACTACTAAAGTCACCTTCAGACTTAAAAATGGGGCAGCCTTTAAATAATTTCACAACGCGTAGCAAACTTGACTGGCACCTGAGCAAAAAATCTTACAGTTTGACAAATGTATTAATAATTTTCAAAAAAAGGACCCAATCCTTTTAAAACAAGCCTGCCAAAAAAAAACAAAACAGTGACAGCTAAGAGTTGAAAGCCCCGGGTTAACCCCCAGCTTTCCTCAAATCCATAAATACAAACACCAATATAAAAAAACGTACAGAATGGGTCCCCTAAACCGAGACCAAAAAAAACTTTCCGTAATCCTAACCACCATAAGAAGGGCAAAAAAATTGTTTATGGAACAGATTATCCAACTTTCGAGGTGAAAAAAAGACCCGGAAAACCCCTTTAGAAAATTCTGGAACAAAAAAAATATACGAAATAGCGAAATAAAATTTGCAAAATCAATGAAACCCCAATCCCCCAACGAAACAGCAAAAAAACTCAATGACTTTTCTACAAAGGACAAAACCTTGCCAATAAAACCCAAGTCGTACCCACCAAATGACTACCTCACCGGCAAAATACCCCAACCAAAAGTTCCCAGCTCCCAAACCCCTACGAAGTCTCCCTTTTTTATAACACCTTAAAAAAAAAAGGGAGGAGATTAAATACCTTACCACCCTTTATATCAAAAAAGTGTACAAATGCTATCCCAACATTGCAAATCTTAAAAATCCATTGAATCCTCCACCTTCCCTCAGTACTCAAAAGCGGGTACCCCCATCCACAAAAGGGGAGACGAAAAAGAGTTGAATAATTAGGCCCAAAATCCAACTTACACCCTCTTCAAAAATCTTGAAAAAATTAATTCATAAACGAATTACTCTACCTTATCTCCCCAAAAAATCTCAACCCCTGCCCCAAATTTTGGTTTAGGCAAAAAAAAAATTCTAATGATGCTTTATACACATGTAGAACATATAACACTGCAAAAGAAAAAAAGAAGTCCCACTGGGGTCTCTTGCTTTCGTAAAGCTTTGATCAGTTAACCATGACTTTCTCCATAAAAATTTTCACCATGGTTTAAAAAGGGGACTCCTCAAAATACCTCAAGTCATACCCCAGCAACAGAAGTCAATATGTGTATGCAAAAAGGGGCAAACTCTTCTGCACAACCCAAATTTAAAATTTTTTGGGTCCCACGGGAAGGCCCCTTTCCCTTTCTCTTTCTCCCTTTCTAAATGACCTACCCAAAAGCTTTGCAAATTTCCAAACCCCCAAATATTTGCAGAGACACTACTTTGCTTCCCCCACCGAGCCCAGACGTAGCCAACTGAAATACCCAATTACAAAATATTACCTGGGTGAGGTTTAAAAAAACTTTCCTAAACATTGACAAAACCCACTTCATTCAGTTTGGTAAAAAAGAGTCAGTGCCCCCTTAAAATAATGATAAACGGGGTCACCTATACAAAACTAACAGAGGGGAAAATTTTTAGGAATCCACCTTATAATAGACTCAAATTTATAAAATATACAACAAATTTTAAAAAATTTCCAAGACTTGGCTTTATCGAAGATAAGGGGACTTGTTCCACAGTCAGCCCTCTGGCCCTAATCACCCTTATTTTCCCCTATCTCACCTATGGAAATTTTTGCATGGGGCCAACAACAAGTAACCATTCAGACCCCCTAATTACCCAAAAAAAGGCTGCAGTTAAATGATAACAAAATTTTCACTTAGGCAACACTCCCCCATTTCAAAACACTAAACCTACTCACCATACAAAACATCCATACTTATTACTGCACCCATTAATACATAAACACTTAATCTGATATTTTAACCCCCCCCTAAACTTTCTCCTTGCCCAAACCCCAACAGAACACAAAAGACCATAAAAACCAAGGGACAGATCACCTTTGATTTCCCCTTTTCCCTCTCACACTATGCAAAAACTCAATGCACAAAAAGGCCATAAAAATCTGGGAATTATTACCTGTAAATATAAAAGAAACACTATGTTTATTAAATTTAATCTCTTCTCAAAAATTCTTACCCACCAAAAACCAATAAATACACTACCTAACAGAATCACTACCTAACGAAGAACCATATGCCGTTTTGTAAAACCCCTTTTGCTTTATATTATCTGTTTTCATTAATGTTTTATCACTGATTTCTCATTGCTTGTACAGCGTGTTTCCTTGTGCTTAGCGCTTTTTTTTGATTATAAAAATAAAAAAATAATCATTGTTAGTTAATCTTTAATTAATTTTTAAGCCAGCCGTAATGCTATGCATATTAAGTGGCTTTGGATGCTGCCTTATCTGTATTTTTTTTGTACCTCTGTTGTGTGCACAAAATTGGAAAAAATAAATAAATAAATAAATAAAAAAAAAAAAATAAGAACCCTTTTAAATTTTATACTAAAGTTTCTCCAATTATATCACTAAATGTTAAACTTAAAAACCCCAAACAACTTTAATTTTTTAAAAAACACTACCTAACAGAAACTCCTTTTGAATGTACAACAATGCAAGCAACCATTGACCCGTCTTTTAATTCACTTGTGCTTTATAGTAATTTTTTACTTTTTGTTTTATCATGATTTCATCTTGCTTAGTTTAAATTTTAAATTTAAATTTTTAAACCGCCCGTAATGCTATGCTAGTTAAGTGGCTTGGATGCGCTCTTTCTGTATTTTTTTACCTTTTAGGTGCCAAATTTTTAAATAAAAAATAAATAAATAAAAATAAGCCGTTTACTTTAAATTTGGGGGGGAGATGGACGAAGGTACTGCGCTGAGGTCCCGAAAATTTTAGTGATGCTCTAGTAAAACTAACGCCTCGTAGATTTGTACCTGCATGGGGCTTTAAGCGTAGGAAAAATATTATCAGAAAGGACTTGGGAAAACAGGAAGGGCCGGGGGGAACTCTGTGGAGGTATAAAATATTAGAAAAACGGGATACCCCGGGGTGATCCCACTGGCTTGGGGTTGTTTAAGGAAGCGTGTCTGGGGTGCGCGACTGGCTGCGGCTTCAGCAACCCAGAAAAAAAACATTTTCTGCACTACTCGAACTGTTAAAAAAAAAGCTTAAGTGAAAAATTTGAACTGGGGACGGTAAGTTTTAGTAACAAATCCTGGGGAAAAAGAATGGGAGAACTGGGAAAGTAACAGCAAGGGAAAGAAAAAAAAATTAAACTGGCAAAAAAAAAAAACTGATGGTGGAGATTCGAGCGCTGGTATTTTTGACACTTTATGAGTCACGAGCTCTGTAGACGCTGAAAGTGGCTTAGGGGGTAAAACCAATGGGTTCCCCCGGGTTAAGCCCGGTAGAAAATTTGGGAGGAAACGGGGAAAACACAAACACATGGACGGCGGATGGACGTCGTTGCGTAGCAGAGAAGGCTGTAGAGGAGGCTGGTGTGTTTACACGCTGATTAGGGTATAAACCAACCCCAGAGCTGCCTCGTGGTCACGCTGGAGCCTCACGAAGCCAACACACTAAACGACCTCACCTCTACTTCTTGTAGCTGAGAAGGGCGTAGGGACGCTGTAGGAGGCAGGAGAATGGTGCTTGGAGAGTGTTGAAGGGCTGTAGAGAGGGTGATGAGGTGAACACGTGACTGCTAAGGCTGGAGATGACGCCGTGACGCCTATGTCCAGATTTTGTGGGAAAATCTAGGACGAAGATCTATCTCAGGTCCCGTCAAGACGCTGGGATGTAACAGATAACTCCTTAGGCCAGCAGGTGCGTTGGGTGACGATGGATGATGTTGACTGGCGTCGACCGATGGTGTTGACCCTCCACCCTGAAGAGGCTCACAATGCCGTTGACCTCCGCTGTCACCACTGTTATTTCTATTCTTCTGCTGAACAACGGTTAGTGCCGATGGAGGTAGCGTAGGTTAGCAATGATACGGCCGTGGACTAGTTTGGCTTTAATTGGGTAGGAGTGAGTACACAATGGGCAGTGTGAGGGAGTGACCGCAAGCCAGTCTGTGGAGGGGGAGCACTTGTGTCTGTCAAGTCGGTCAGCCTAGGAATGAGAGGGAGGCATGGGCCTGCAGGGTGGCGTGCCTACCTAGAGGCCTGGCTACAGAGGGCAGCACCTGAGTGGCGCAAAATATGAATAAGCTGGCAGACAGCATGGGCTGTCTGTGCAGACAGTACAGGCTGTCTACACCATGTATCAGAAATCTTTCCTATGAGGAAAGATGAAGGCCCTGAATCTGCACTCTCTAGAATAGGCGTAGAATTAGGGTGGACATGATTGAGGCCTATAAATGGGAAAACGGGAATTAATAAAGGGGATATAAATAGCATGTTAAAAATATCTAACATAGACAGGACTCGCAACAATGGCTTTAAATTGGGAAAATTCAGATTCAGGAAGGTTATAGGAAAGCACTGGTTTGGTAATAGAGTTGTGGATGAGTGGAACAAATTCCCGAGTACCGTCATAGACACATGCGTAGTTTTAATAATAGGTTGGATAAATACATGAGTGGGTGTGGGTGGGTGTGAGTTGGACCTGACTAGCTACTAGGGCGGATGCAGTGCTCCTCCTTAAATGATGTGTCTGACCTCACTAGGTCAAGACATTGGCTTAAGCCGGTGAGAAGAATTAAAGCTGCCTCGCATAGACCAGTAGGCCTGTTGCAGTATTCTTATTTTTATGTTTTTATGAGGGATGGATCTGTGGAGGACCTGCCTAGTATGGGCCAACAGGCCTGCTGCAGTGTTCCTCTTTTCTTATGTTCATATGTTCTTATAAACCCGCTATCTCCTTACCAGTGTCAGTGCAGATCAAATAGCCGTTTTTAAGGTCGTGTTTGCCCTGATAATCCGAAAAGGTTTTACCCATGGCTGCCTGAAAAGTGAAATTCAAGGAAAGGTCCTTTTGTTGTTCTTCTGGAAGGACAGTCCCTCGGGCATGGAAACAGATATCTGGCAATCCTGCAACCCTGGAATAGGAAGGCTTGACCTAGGTCTGTTCACTAAATTTACGAGATTCTGTCCAGTTTTCCTTGTAAAAAAATTGGCTATTCCGAGATCAGAGTCGTTCAAGGATAGGTCAGCATTCTTGTTGTGAATAAGAAATTTTTTAAAGAACTTCAGAATGTGGCCTGTTACCATTCATTTCTTATGCAACAAGATTTTTGGATCCGAGTTATTTAAAGTTTTAGAGTCTAGGGGAAATAATTTCAACTGGGAAACTCCATAGAATAATATTCAAATTTATTAAAGTATTTAAATACAATACTTTATCTTCTCTTTGTAGTTAATGCAACTTAATACTTTGTACAATAAATTTACCATATACATTTAGTTCAAAATCATGGAAACGTCACATTAATAAGGAAGTTTAATTTATTCTTCCTGTAATTCAGTCTTCAATAACATTTATGTCTTTGTTTTAACAAGACTAAACTCAAAATACAAAAGGTACAAGATTTAACAAGACCTTTGAATCTGGCCGTGAAGTATCTCTATGGATTACTGAACTGACCAAAAATATAAATATCAAAAGAGTCTTTCAGAGCAATGAGGAACAAACTGAGTCAGCTCTAGAGTCCAATTCTCAAAACCATTCAAACTGTACACCGTAAGAGCCAATATACGATCAGTTGTCAGGGCTAGAGCAGGGAGCAGACTGACTACTTGCCAGTCTGAACATTAAAATGGTATAAAATACCGACAGGTTGTTAGGTAAGACACATATGCAACAGTTAGGTATCTTTATTTCGAAACGTTTCGCCTACACAGTAGGCTTCTTCAGTCGAGTACAGAAAAGTTGATAGAAGCAGAAGATACTTGAACTATGGAACAATGCTCTTTCCAGACTGAGGGACTGACCACCTCAAACTTTAAGGGTGATGGACTGATTACATCGTCTTCAAGTATCTTCTGCTTCTATCAACTTTTCTGTACTCGACTGAAGAAGCTACTGTGTAGGCGAAACGTTTCGAGAAAAAAGATACCTAACTGTTGCATATGTGTCTTACCTAACAACTTGCCAGTCTGTTGACGCATCGTCAGGTTGGATCACCTGACCCAATGTCAGTCAGCCGGACATAAACAACTGAACAATTCACCGGATGGTTCTGAGACTTAAACTCTACTCTATATACACAAGAAATCCTACCTAACCATAATAATAAAATAATAGTGATAATAACAAAATAGTGATAATAGTGATAATAGTGATAATAACGATAATACCATGGTATTTTTCATATATTAACAGATAATAATATAACGCCGAAAGTCTCTATTTTAGCTATAAACGGGGACTTTCACGCTATAATATTAAGTGATGAACATATTCTCTTACAATAGTTAAATAAACACAGGATGACCAATTTCGAAGATATAACAATTCTCGCCAGACAACTCTCGGGATGTTGCCCGAGTCATGGCCAACACCGGAGAAGAATTAATCATTATGGGTTCATGACATACACTAGCAGTGGTAATGTTATTACCCAGTAATAACATAGCATATTTCATAGGAAATCCTTTGGATACACCTACAGTCAAATATCCAGTGTAATATTTGCACTGTATATAAATTCTATGCAAGGGGACAGACAAAATCGCTCCTCCAAATGCTTCCAGCAAAACGGAGGATTGTAATGAAGTGTGTTCATAAAGGGGAAGTATTTCCTCCCTAAGTCTGCCCGAAATACTAGCCATGCTAGGTGTTTAGTGGTACACCTTTTAATCA
>NW_026506955.1:0-23274 GCF_026875155.1 Cherax quadricarinatus | reverse complement strand
GTTTTGCGGACTTGGCACATATATGCAATATTTAATTACATTATAATAATTTTCCCTTTTAATAGATCAGCTGTCTCTCACCAAGTTAGGGTGACCCAAAAAGAGGACACACATCACTCATTCAATAGCTTTTTTGCCAGTATTTGCACAGACATCACAATTCAAATGACCCTTCTGAACAACAAGATCCTCCCCCCTCCTTCAGAGTGCAGGAAACTGTACTTTACCTCCATGACTCTTGTCCAGCAAACCCATTTTACCCCTAAATTAAATATACGTTCCCTTGCTCACACTCCGAGAGCATATCAAATCATAAAACCCACTTTTTCCCACTCTGAGTTAATACACTCACACAAGCATGTTGAATGCTCAAGTCCCTAGCAATCAAAACCTGTTTCTCTCCAACCCTTCCTGGGATGATCCCGGGCTTTCTTCCATCCCTTATTCTTACACACTCTTGGTCATCCTATGTGCTTTTCCTCCCCAAGTGCCTAAGCCCTCTTGAATTTACCCTTGGAAACTCCACACCATATTTGTATTTGTACATGCCAAATTTTTTCTACATAATATATATGGGAAAAAGCTGTGATTTCGTGTATAGGGCAAGGAGGAATAACATCTTGTAGGAGTGAGGAAGAGCCAGTTGTGAGTGTGGGGGAAGTTCGTGAGGCAGTAGGTAAAATAAAAAGGGGGTAAGGCAGCTGGGATTGACGGGATAAAAGATAGAAATGTTAAAAGCAGGTGGGGATATAGTTTTGGAGTGGTTGGTGCAATTATTTAATAAATGTAAGGAAGAGGGTAAGGTACCTGGGGTTTGGGGCAGAGAGCATGCATAGTTACTTTGTATAAAGGCAAAGGGGACAAAAAGAGAGTGCAAAAATTATAGGGGGATAAGTCTGTTGAGTACCTGGTAAAGTGTATGGTAGAGTTATTATTGAAAGAATTAAGAGTAAGACTGAGAATAGGATAGCAAATTTAACAAAGGGGGCTTTAGGAAAGGTAGGGGGTGTGTGGACCAGGTGTTTACAGTGAAACATATAAGTTTAACAGTATTTAGATAAGGCTAAAAGAGGTCTTTGTGGCATTTATGGATTTGGAAAAAAGGGGTATGACAGGGGGGATAGGGGGGCAATGTGGCAGATGTTGCAGGTGTAAGTGTAGGAGGTAGGTTACTGAAAACAGTGAAGAGTTTTTACGAGGATAGTGAGGCTCAAGTTAGAGTATGTAGGAAAGGGGAAATTATTTCCCAGTAAAAGTAGGCCTTAGACAAGGATGTGTTTATGTCACCGTGGTTGTTTAATATATTTATAGATGGGGTTGTAAAAGAAGTAAATGCGAGGGTCTTGGGAAGAGGTGGGGAGTTAAAGATAAAGAATCCCCAATAAAGTGGGAGTGTCACGTTGCTCTTTGCTGATGACACTGGCTTGGGAGATTCTGAAGAGAAGTTGCAGGGGATTGATGGATGAATTTGGTAGGGTGTGCCAAAAGAAGAAAATTAAAAGTGAATACAGGAAAGAGTAAGGTTATGAGGATAAAAGATTAGGTGATGAAAGATTGGATATCAGATTGGGGGAGAGAGTATGGAGGAGGTGAATGTATTCAGATATTTGGGAGTGGGGCGTGTCAGCGGATGGGTCTATGAAGATGAGGTGAATCATAGAATTGATGAGGGAAAAAGGGTGATTGGTGCACTTAGGAGTTGTGGAGACAAAGAACTTTGTCCTTGGAGGCCAAGAGGGGAATGTTTTGGAGTATGTTTTACCAACACTCTTATTTGGGTGTGAAGCATGGGGGATGAATGTTGCAGCGAGGAGAAGGCTGGAGGCCCGTGGAGATGTCATGTCTGAGGGCAATGTGTGGTGTGAATATAATGCAGTAGAATTCGTAGTTGGAAAGTTACGGAGGTGTGGGAATTACCAAAAAACTGTTGTCCAGAGGGCTGAGGAAGGTTGTTGAGGTGAGTTTCGGACATGTAGGAGGAAATGGAGCGAAAAAAAAAACAGAGTGACTTCAAGAGTGTAATCAGTCTGTAAGTGGAAGAAGGCGGGGTAGGGGTCAGCCAAGAAAAGGTTGGAGGGAGGGGGTAAGGAGGTTTTGTGTGCGAGGGGCTTGACTTCCAGCAGGCATGTGTGAACTTGTGTTTGATAGGAGGATTGAATGGAGACAAATGGTTTTTAATACTTGACGTGCATGTTGGGATGTGTGAGCAACAGTAACAATTTATGAAGGGGTTCAGGGGAAACCGGCAGGCGGACTTGAGTCCTGGAGTGGGAGTACAGTGCCTATTACTCTCGAAGGGGGGTGTTAATGTTGCGTTTAAAAACTGTAGTGTAAAGCACTCCTTCTGGCAAGACAGTGATGGAATGTGAATGATGGTGAAGTTTATACTTTTTTGAGGGCCACCCTGCCTTGGTGGGATCCAGCAGTGTGATAATAAAAAAAAAAAATATAATATAGTATTCCAAACACAGCATCACCCTCAGGATGATATCCTCCACTCTGCCTCCACCATAACAGGCAGTTCCCAATTCCTGCATCTAATACCCTTTTATAAATATTTGTGCATCATTAACTATTTGAACCCAATAAGGGACAAGCCTTAATGCCTATGAAGGTCTTTATGATCTATAAAAATTGGAAAACTGCCTCTTTGGATCAAAATCTGATACCCCATTCATTCCCTATTGGCTATATAACCATTCTGGGGTTTAAGCATTTCTCTCATGACTAATATTAATGTAGAATCTTGACAAAAGTATTTCAACCATGTATAATCTATATGCCCTTCCATGTATGATTAACACAACCCGAAGTAATTTTTAATTACGTTATACTGTTCTGGAGAAATAAGTGATTTTTTAAAGCAGCTATGAAAAAAAAAGTATTGTATTTCTCAAGGTTATTTTTTATTACATTATAAGCAGAGCAATTACAAACTTCAGTGCATTCAAACAAGGAAAGATGCATTATCACTAACACTTAAAATTCTCTCAGGTAATTGCAGTGGTTTCACTTAGTATTATGCTGCAGCTTTAACATTTTTAATACAGCATTATAAGAAATGGCCAAACTATACTACATTTGTTAGCACCATTATTTTGTCAATGGACGACCAAAAAGATATGTAGAATTGTAAAAAATATACAAGTCATAATCTTGGCTTTACTACCATATTAATTTTAAATTTTACATTCCTTCTTGGCCATTATTGTCAATTAAGAATAAAAGTAAAAATTAAATCCACACTCAGAGAGGAAAGTAATGACATTGTTCTGCCTTGACCATTGTCATTTCACAACTGAGAAAAAAAAGAGAGATCAAAGACAGATTAGGAAGTTGAAAAGTGACAGGTAATGGTAGTAATAAAAGAAAAAGCAGTGCCTGTAGTTAGTGATGTAGTTTAATTAGCCCTGCCATAGGCCAGCTGGCCCATGTGAAAGAAATAAAAAATAAGGAAATGCAGAAAGAAGATAAAAGAGGAAAGGAGAGGCAGCAGGTAAAGTCAGGCCGGTCAAGTCTGTCCTGAGTGTTTGACAGACTTGGAGAATTTGCGAATATATTAAAGAGGCGGCATCAAACTGAAAATGCCAGAACTGTCCATATTAGGAATGTGTGCAGTATTGTATGAGACCCTGAGTTTAGCTCCTATGTTATCATTAGGTAGTTGTCTGTATAATGGGCTGAGTCTACAGACTGTCTCTGTAAAGGCTAGAAGAACGTCGTTAGACAGTTTTGGCAAAGGATCTGTTAAAGAAGAATAGCTGGCTTTTTTTTTTTTTTTTTTTTTTTTTTTTTTTTTTTTTTGTAAGTTGGAGGCTGATCTTTGCTTACTTTCGACTATTTCTACTTTCAACCACTAACTACCATTTCTACTTTACTCCTACCACTTTTTTTTATTCCCTCCTCCCAGCCTGTCTTGCTTGTTTTTCTTTAGTTGTGTTGTCGATTTATTATCATCCAGGGATGGACCAAAACATCATCAGCTTCCTAGTTAAGTGGACAAGTATTTGTGAATAGTCAGGTATGACAATTACTTTTTATAGAGTTCATTCCCAGTCTTTGTTTTAAAAAAAATTCCATGAAGTTTTGTAGGTTACCTGGCTCCTGCACATAACTATTTTTATCATAATTATTTTCAAATGTGTAGACTTTTAAATTACCAATTCCTGTACTCAAGAAAGTCAAAGCTCCTTATACAGTACAAATATTGCCATTATTAGGCCTATATTTCCTCTAATAGGTGGGCTGAAGGATGCCATTGGAAGATTATTAAAATGATGTGGAAGTGAGGGTCTACAACACCCTGGAAAAGGGAAGTTCATCAGGTTTGATTCAAAGCTACTAGTTTGTTTCCTAAGACTTGCTTTTTCTCAGCTTTAAAGTAACCCCCATACAGTGAAAGAAGATCAATGCTGTTATGGTTACAAAATCATTGCCCTCCATGAGTGCCTTTAAATGATAAAAGGATCTTGATCCAGGAAACTGGCACCTATCCTCCCTTAGATGTGATTGTTTCCCATTCTCCAAGCATTGTTATGAACCACTTCTATTACCTACAGTTTTAATTCTTACCATGATTATAATAATAATTTAGAGCTTGAGCTTGTATAAAGATTTACCAACTTTAGAAATTATTGTAAAGTTTTTTAAATAAATAATGATCACACAAATTCCTAAATAACTGTATATACAATGTGCATTTTTTTATTGCGAGTCTTTTCCTGCCATACTACGTACCATGTGTCATGTGTCATGAATGAGATTTTATGTGAGCAAAAAGGTCAATTTGTTGAATAATGTACAAATTTTTTTATACAAAAAAATATTTGAAGGGTTAGTTCATAAGACACCAACTGGTTCAAGATGTATACCATAACACAGTGTATATACATGAGTATTAGCACTAGTGATGTAGCATGTATTATAAAAAGAGACATTGGTTATTCTTAAGAGCAATATTCAATTTTTTGACAGTAAATTGTCATCTTTGCCCACATTATAAAATATTAACAAGATGTATGAAAGAGAATGATGCTAACATCTTTGCAGCACGTGCACACAATTCTTAGGACTGAGTTCTGTATGTTTACATCACCTACATGAGAAAACGTGTTCCGGGAGCACTCGAAGCAATCTCTTTTTGGCAACTGAAAAAAACTTCTGGTTTGCATCTCGTGACTTGATCTTGCTTGACATACTGGTGCCAGTAACCTCAAAAGTCCAGAGTGCCATCTCGATGATCCAGGAAAGTGCCCTCAAGTTTCTTTTGGAAAGTAGGTAGTCGGTGCGTAGGAAAAACTTCAGGTTTGACAGGTTGCTAAATGAGAGCAAAAGCTGAAGATGAAGAGTTTTAACAGAACGTTGATGTGAGAAGACAAAATCTTTTTCCATGTTCACGGCACATGACCAGTCCAACATCTGCAGGAATAAAAAATAATTTAGATTACAGTATCAAATATTCCTTCCTCTCTTACCCCCTCCCAATTTTTATCAAAAATTTTTCTCTCGGAAAATTCTGTATAATTAGCAATACATTGCCATCCATCTAGGCTTTTGCTGGAATTTTCCCACTTTGCAGCTGGTTGACCAATCATCATAAAAGACTGGAAGGTGGGAAAACTGGCGGCACATGATGTAATTTCTTATGATATTGGTTATAAATTTAGGGAGTTAGCTCTTAAGCCTACAAAACCCCCAAAATGTGTATAACATAAATGCAAATAATTTAAGACTATCTGGTTAGATCCTGTATAGTTCCTTGTGGTCTTAGCGCTTCTTCTTTTATTATAATAATAATATCTGGTAGATCCTTCAGCAAGATGGACAAGTGAAGAAAACTGTTCTTTTAGAAGAAGGGCGAGGGGTTAGAGTATATATCAATTATAGTTAGCTAAGAAATCTTTGGCTTGAGGCCATATCTGGCTTTCATTATTTCAAGTAGCTCTTACGCAAGTCAAAAAACAAACCTGGTTCATTAATAACATTTTATTAATAAGTTTTATATGCCAATATATTCCCTTTTAACAAGCTATATTGTACCAAATAAAATGTTCTTACCACAAGGACCTGGGGTCTCAAGGTTTCCCTTCCGGTATAAAGCCATGATAAACCTAAGATAAGATTAATATAACGCAAATATATTGTGACTTAAACAGGTATTGTTTTAACTTATTTCCAACAAATATAGTTTGAGCAGACTAAGTTTTCTGTACATATCTTTTGTTTCATTCATGAAATGACAGTTTTGGTTCCTCTTTAGAAGCAATAACAAATTTTCCAAAGAAAATTATCATAAATAATTAACTGCTGGACTGTCATAGGTGTGATAATTTATGAATATATGCACCATATAAATGACCCTAATCCTCTTTCACGGGGGGATCCTTGCGTCGGTGAAGATGCTCACCTGGTCTGAGGAATTAGGCCCTGTTGGTCTTCTTCCTCAGAACGAACCTATTACCCCCCATTCTCCCTCCCCTTTTTCTCATACCTCCTCCTCCTCCTCTCTCTCCCTTTTGCCCTTCCTCTTTTTGGCCTTTGGGATTTCTCCCAAGGCATTGCTAGTTCTTGGTAGGGGAAAGGACACCGGTGTCCATCCCTTCGTTGAGGTTCTGGCCTGGTGGCGTAGTTGCCGTGGAATCGGATTGCTGGGATGTCCGATCCCTCTCCGGTATCCGGAGTAGCTTGGTGTCTTTCGGGGGACGGTTGTATCTCTGGAAGCCACCTTTCGGATTCCGGGGGTGTGGCCGGAAGGAGGTATGCTTTGTGGCGGATATCGGCCGCCCTCTCTTTTAGTTCACCGAGGTAGCTCGGCAGGATGTCAGATGTGAGGATGCTATCCCGGATTGCTGCTTCTGGCATGGAAGGGGAAGGGTAGGTTATAGACAGGGTTCCATGCCTGATTGCGCTACTAGCGGTGTTGAGGTCCTCTTGGGCACGGAGGGAGATTCTCCGGCCCTTGCATTCCTCCTGGGAACCTATCCTCCCCGCTCCCCCCTTTTTTTCTTGTTTTTATTTTTTTTTCTTTTCTTCTTTCTTTTTTTTCTTAAAAACAAAAGGCAAAGGAGTAAACCTAACCATGGCAGCCCTAAGGTCCATGAAACCCACTTACCCCCGACGGCCCCTCTGATACCGCACCCCATTCTGACCTGCCTTGGTTTAGACCACTCTTCGGACACTCCTGATGCCCTGTACCTCTTGCTGGTGCTGTTTCCTCACCCACTTCAGGTACCGGGCTTCGGACTGACTCCTTCGATTTGTTGAAATCCGCTCTCCTTTGACTATGCTTCCGGGCTTCTCCCTCTACAAGGTACGGCAATTTTCGAATCCGCCGCCATTTCACGCCGGACCAACCTCGCGTCCTACTCCTAAAACGTCAACGTCAATTCCATGATGATGCTCCTTCGTTACCTTCCCATTCTACTTCGGAAAATAGACGACACGTCAAGCATCCCTCTCCACGCTCAGTTTCGGACCACACATGGACTAAATTCTTTACTTTAAGACCCGGACTTCTTCTGCCTTACCTTTCTGAACCATAGTATTGCCAAAGCGCTCTGGCGTCATGTTGGCATAGCAGAGATAGTCATTTCTTGCTTCAAGAGCGGTACGCGCATCGTCACTGTCCAGGAATGATACCCAAGCTCATGGATCTTTCTCTCCTTTCGAATATTATACTACTCCTATCCCTATTGAAAATCATCTTTCTCTCAATTCTTGTAGTTGGTACTGTCATTCTGCCCCATACCATAGTCCAACAGAATTTCCAGTCATGATGGCAATGACATTTTTGAACAGTGGAACTCCAGGATTCCCAATTCCTCAAAGTAGACCACTGTATGTCCTTCCTGCCCGGATGGGCGGAGACGTTACCCTTGCAATGTTGGCTCGTTTAAACTTTTGACAGTCCGACGAACTCCCGTCCTCTGTATATGTCGCGGGACATCGGTTACAAGTTCGAAAAGGTGTTACCTACACCGCAACAATGTAGAAATTGTCTGGCGTTTTGGTCATCACCAGCGAAAATATTGCAGAATCTATGGCTGATGCCCAGTTGTAGGTTGCCGACGACATTCTAATACATTCTTGCAGTCAAACCTCCATCTTTCCTTAATTGTAATGAAGCTCACCCTTCTTACTCCGCCGTTGCAGTTCTACTTAAATGAACGTTGGAAATCCGTTGCTCAAAGAGGCGAGGTCACCCTTATGCTATGGCAGTTACTCATCTCCGCCTCCAAGGGAGACTACCCCGTGTTTCTTATTCTCGTTGTTTCCAAAATCCCCCCACTTCTGGGGTCCACTTCTGCAGCCTCTCTGTTGTTACCCCTCCATAGCCACTACGGCATCTATCCTTTTGCTTCCTTGCTTGACCATCCCGGACTACAACTCTCTGTTCTCACATCTTCGCGTCTTCCTCACCAAGGCCCCAGTACGACACGACTCGTACGAAACCTAATACCAAATCGCCCCTCTACTCAGAAGTCCAAAAAATCCACATTGCCAAAATCTTCTTGCCCCTTCCTTCCCTTCTCCCACTCCACACTTACCTTATCCAGTCTCTGTACCTAGTTCTTCCCCTCTCTCTGACTCTATTACAAAGTGGAGATTCACCTCCTCCTCGTATATGCCTTCCACCCCCGTCCCCTCCCCAAGTTTCTCCTCTCTGCACCGCCCAGTTTCTGCTCTTCTGTCCCCCCCCCACACTTCATCTCCAGTCCCTACACTCTTCCCTCCACCCTCTTTTTTTTTTTTACTTTGGTACAGTCCATTACTTTCCCCAATCTTCTCTTAAGGGGGGCTCCTTGGCGTGGTGAAGAGGCTCTTGGTCTGAGGAATTAGCCTGTCGGTCTTCTTCCTCAGGACCGAACCTAATTACCCCCGTTCTCCCCTCCCTATCCCCATTCCTCCCCTTTTTCCATTCCTCTCCTCCTCCTCACCCCTCCCTTTTGCCTTCCTCTTTTTAGCCTTCGTGATTTCTCCCACAGGCGCGCTAGTTCTAGGTGGGAAAGGACACGGGGTCCATCCATTCCGTTGAGGGTTTCTTGGCGGTGGCGTTGTTTGCCGTGGAATCTGGATTGCCTAGGGATTGTTCCCGATCCCTCTCCGGTTATCCGGAGTAGTTTGGGTGTCTTTTGGGCGACGGGTGTATCTCTGGGAAGCCACTTTCGGATTCCGGGCGGTGGTGGTGAAGGAGGTATGCTTTGGGGCGGATATCGGCCGCCCTTCTTTTGTCCACGAGGTAGCTGGCAGATGTGAGGTTGCTATCCCAGATTGCTGGTTTACTGGTCATGAATGGTTGGGTATGGCACGGGTTCCATGCTGCATCTGCGCTACTAGCGGTGTCGAGTCCTCTTGGGCGCGGGGGGGATTTCGGCCCTTTCATTCCTCCCTGGGAACTTATTCTCCCGCTCCCCCCTTTTTTTATTCTTTTTTTTATTTTTATTTTCTTTTCTTCTTTTTTTTTTTTTCTTAAAACAAAAGCAAAAGGAGTGAAGTAAACCTAACACATGGCAAGCCCTGGTCCATGAAACACTACCCCGGGCCCCTCCTTGATACGCACCCTTTCTGACCCTGCCTTGTGTTTAGGACCACTCTTCGGACACTCCTGATGGCCCCTGTTACCTCTTGGTGGTGCTGTTTCCTCACCCGCTTAAGGTACGGGGCTTCGACTGACTCCTTCGATTTGTCTGAACTCCGCTCTCCTTTGAATATGCTTCCGGCTTCTCCCTACGGGTACTGGCAATTTTCGAATCGACACCAATTTCCTGCCGGACCAACTGCCGGTCCTACTCCTAAACGCCAAGTCAATCTCTGATGATGTGCTCCGTCGTTTACTTCCCATTCTACTCGGGGAAACGACCGACACGTAAAGCACCTCCCTCCACGCTCAGTTTCGGACCACACAGTGGACTATATTCTTTTACTTTAGACCAACTTCTTCTTCTGCTACCCTATCTGACCATAGTATTGCCAAAGCGCTCCTGCTTCATGTTGGCAGAGATATTTTCATTTCACGCTTAAAGTGCGGTTTACGGCATCGTCACTGTCCAGATTGCTACCAAGCTCATGATCTTTCTCTCCTTTCGAATATAGGATACTACTCTATCACTATGAATAACATCTTTCTCTCAATTCTTGTAGTGCGGTACTGTCATTCTGCCCCATACATAGTCCAACAGAATTTCAGTCATGTGGCAATGACATTTTGGAACAGTGGAACCTCCAGGATCTCCCAATCCTCAAAGTAGACACTTATGTCTTCCTGCCCGGGGGCGGAGACGTTACCCTTGCAATGTGGCTCGTTTAACTTTTGACAGCTGAGAACTCCCGGCTCCTCTGTATATGTCGCGGGGGACATCGGTACAGTTCGGAAAGGTGATACCTACACCGCAACAATGTAGAAATTGCTGCGTTTTTGGTCACAGCGAAATATTGCCAGATCGATGGCCGATGCCCAGTCTGTGGTGCCGGACCAACCATTCTAATACATCTTGCTCAGTCAACCTCCATCTTGCCCCTTTTAAAAATTGTAATGAAGCTCACCCTTCGTTACTACCGCCCGTTGCAAGGTCTACTTAAAATGAAAGTGAAATCCGTTTGACTTTCAAAGAGGCAGAAGGTCTCCCTTTTGCTATGGCAGTTACTCATCTCCGCCTCCAAGGGAGACTACCCGTGTTTCTTTTATTCTCGTGTTTCCAAACGTCCCCCCACTTCTGGGGTCCCATCTTCTGCAGCCTCTCTGTTGTACCCTCCATAGCACTACGAGCATCTAATCCTTTTGCTGTCTTGGCTCTGACGGTCCCGGACTACAACTCAGTCTTCTGTTCTTCAATCTTCGCGTCCTTCTCACAAGCCCCAGTATCGAAACAGACCTTCGTTACGAGACCTAATACCACATCCGCCCCTCTACTCATGAAGTCCAAAAAATCCACATGCTCAAATCTTCTTTGCCCCTTCTTCACCTTCTTCCACCTCCACACGTTACCTTTCCAGTCCTCTGTACCTAGTTCTTCCCTCTCTCTGGCTCTATACAAGTGTGGAGGGATTCACCCTCATCCTCGTACTATTGCATTCCCCCCCGTCCCCTCCAAGTTTTCCCTCTTCTGTTCACTCCCAGGTTTCTACCTCTTCTTGTCCCCCCCACACTTCATCTCCAGTCCCCATCACTTTTCCCTCCCCTCTATTTGGTCCCAGTCCATTACTGTCCCAATCATTTACTCACCTCCTCCTCCTATTCCAATATGGTTTCCCATAATCTTTGAATTCAGAAAAACACTTGAAGCCATTTCAGAATATATTGCAGAGACTAACCTTCAATGGACACTGATTCCTTCCTGTTCCTTTCTCTTCCCTCTCCTCCATCTTCACAAACACCATTCTTCGCAACGCTCCGTTCCTTCGCTACTTGTACATCTTCCAATGCCACCACACGTTGACTTTTCTAACCCCTCTAGTCCGTAGGTGCCTTTACCTAAAGATTCTGTATTTTCTTCATCGCCAATCATGGCCTATTTACAGTGGAATATCCGCGGCCTCAAGGGGGTAATCGGGGTGAGCTTCGATGTTGCTTTCCAGGAATTTTCCCTGTTGGTGCTTGCTAACAAGAACCAAAATTACACTCGGCTGTTTTTAACCTATTCTAGGTATAATTTATTGTATTCTTCGGATCCTTCTCAGATGGGACCTTTAATTGAAAGTGCCCTTCTTCTACGCAATGATTATTCCCGTACTGTCAAACTATTTGTTCCCATTACCTCGCTGCTTACACTGACCAGCCGTATCCACTTGAATAAGATGGTTTACAATTTTTTTTATTTTTTTTTATTATTATCATACCAGGCCGATTACCACACGGGCAGGGTGGCCCGAAAAAGAAAAAACTCCTTCACCATCATTCACTCCATCACTGTCTTGCCGAAGAGAGGGGCTTTCACTCCTGTTTTTTAAACTGCAACATTAACACCCCTCCTTCAGAGTTGCAGGCACTGTACTTCCCATCCTCCAAGGACTCAAGTCCGGCCTGCCGGTTTCCTGAATCCCTTTCATAAATGTTACTTTGCTCACACCTCCAACAGCACGTCAAGTATTAAAAACCATTTGTCTCCATTCCTCCTACAAACACGCTCACCGCATGCCTGCTGGAAGATCCAAAGCCCCTCGCACACAAAACCTCCTTACCCCCTCCTCCAACCCTTCCTAGCCGACCCTAACCCCGCCTTCCTTCATACAGACTGATACATCATGAAGTCATTCTGTTCGCTCCATTCTCTCTACATGTCCGAACCCACCTCAACAACCTTTCCTCAGCCTTGGACAAACAGTTTTGGTAATCACGCAATCCTCCTAACTTACAATATGTTCTTGTATATGTTCTTATATCTCTCTCCTTCTCGAGCATTTTCTATCCCAGACTTTGCCTTTCTTGTTTCATCCTTACAACACACTTCCTGTTACTTTGTGATTTTAATGCCAACCATTTCCTCTGGGGGGGGGGTCTCATTGTGACTCACGTGCATTTTCATTGGAGGCTTTTCTTGCCTCTCACCCCCTCCATGTTTTAAATACGGGTACTCCAACCCATTTTGATCCTCGTACTCATACTCTCTCTAGCATTGATCTATCAGTCTGCTCTTCCTCACTGCACTAGACTTCACCTGGTTGTTCTACCAGACTACATGACAGCGATCATCTTTCCGACATTATTACTTCTCCATTTCCTTATTCACCACCTTCCGTAGCTCTCGCTGGGCAATTTGATCGGGCGAATTGGGATCTTTACTCACACATCACTGCTTTTTAGTGAGGTTCCTTCTTCATCCTCATTGATGAGCTCCTACACATCTTCTCGACATCAGTTTATACCGCAGCTTCTCATTCTATACCAAACCTCAGGGCAGGCCATTCCTCAGAAGGCGTGCCTTGTGGTCTCCTTGCTGTGCTCGTGCAGTTCTTTGAAACGTGCTGCATGGGGCAGGGATTCCGGTAATAGAACCGCTGAGGAGACTTGTTGATTTTTAAGCAGAACAGCGTGCGATCGCTCGCCGTGGTCATCCGTGTGAGCTAAACGCACTTGTTGGCGAGACTATGTTTTCCACCATCACCTCTGCTTCTTTCTATGAGTGCAGTCGGGGAAAAAAAGTGAGGAAATTGAGTGGTAAATTACTCTCCTGACCCGGGGCTCCTGTTCTACGGTGTCACTGGTGTTTGATATAGCAAACCCATCTCGACGTTGCCATTGAACTTGGCACACATCTGGTCGTATTTCCGTGAGGGCTTCAATCTATGCCCCTGTTTCTTTCCTCAAAGTCTGCCAGAGAGTTAGTCCCTTGGACTTTTCTTCTCTCGGAGAAGAACAGTATAATGTGCCTTTTACACTTCAAGAACTGTAGGCAACGCTCTCAGCTTGCCGATCATCGGCAGCTGGGCCTGATGACATTCATATTGTATGTTACAAACATTTACATCGGTAGCCCTTGTAAGTCCTCTTACACCCCTTCAATCTTATTTAGGCACAAGGAGTTTCTTCCCAGCTGTGGATCGCCAATTATTTCCCTTTCCGCAAACCGGGTATACCGGGACATGATGGCTCCACTATCGGCCCCATCGTCCATAAAAGTGCAGTTTGTGCAAAAGTGTGGAAGCCTCGTAATCGACGTTTAATGGTGTATTTAGAGACCGCAACGTCTCTCCGCTAGTCAATATGGCTTTCGTAAGGGTCGTTCTACCATAGACCCATTACTACGCTTGGATACTTATGTTGTAATGCCTTTGCGAATAATCACTCAGTTATTGCCATATTTATTGACCTTGAGAAGGCATATGACAAACTGGAGGTATATATTTTGGCCCAGGCCCAATTCCTTAGGCCTCCGAGGCAATCTACCATCCTTCCTTAAGAACTTTTTAACTGCAGACATTTCCGTGTTCGAGTCCAATAATTTTCTTTCCCCGGACTTCGTCCAAGCTGAAGGTTGTCCCTCAGGGATGTGTCTAAGCACCACAACACTTTTTTCTCCATGCTATAAATGATTTGGCCCTCAGTTCTTCACCCAATATTTGGTATCACTCTATGTTGTTGACTTCGCTATAGCTCTGTGCAGGCGCCTGACTGTCACCCTTATTCGCAGTTTCTCTCCAGCATGCGGTCGACCGTGTTTCCACTTGGGGCCACCACACATGGGTTTTAAATTTTCAAGTACCAAAACTCACCAATTACTTTCACTAGACGCTCTGTTATCTCGATCATCCTTTGTATCTCTATTGGCTCCCGTATCCCGATCGTTGATACAGTCAGGTTCTAGGCCTTCTACTTTGGACCGTCGGTTTAACCAGGAAACCTCACATTACTCTCTGAAGGAACTTGTCACAGCCGGCCCTAAACCTTCCTAAAAAAACCCTTGCTCATCGTTCCTGGGGAGCTGAGCGTCGAAAACTCTGTTTCGCTACATTCAGCCCTCGTTTTATCGAAAACTCGTTATGGTGACCAGATTTATTCCGCGCGCCTCTCCTGCTACTCTCTTAGCCTTAACTCTATCCATCACAAGGCTTACGTTTGTGCCTTGGTGCTTTTCGCTCTTCCCTTGTTGAGAGCCTCTTAAAGAAGCAATGTTCCATCCTTGTCGGATCGCGTATCCCATTAGCCTTCGTTTACTATGTACGCTCTCACGGATCTTTACACATCCTCCATTTATAGTATTGAGTCACCGATATTAGTAGACTTCCTTTATTCGTTCGCCGGCCCTGTTTGCTCCGTCCCTTTCTCTTCGCCTACATTCACTCTTGTCTTCCCTTCGGTTACCCCACCTTTATATGTTCATGTAGCATCTCATTTTGCCCTGCCCCCCTGGATGTTCCAAGCTGTTCGGGTCGTTCTTTCTCACTCCCTTGCTCGAAAGCTCTCAACTGCTACGGTAGGCTTCCGCTCTCTTTTTCTTGTTCACTTCCACTCCCATTCTCATGCCACCGCTCGTGTTTTTTTAAACACAGATGCCTCTAATGTCTTCAGACGGCGTCGATTCGCGCAGTGTCCGCGACAGCGTCGTACGAGGGCATTTATACCCCCACCTCTTCAGCTTGCATTTTACTGCTGAACTGTATGCCATGCTTGCAGCACTTATTCGTATGCATATATGCCTGTGTCATCATTTTAGTGGTCTCAGACTTCCTTAGTGCTCTAAGGCTATTCGGAAAATTTGATACATCTCATCCCCTAGTTCATCCGTATCCAACTTTGGCGACGCCGTATCATACCATAACATAAAGATATTGTTTTTGTTGGTCCATGGTTCATGTCGGACGTATCAGGGCAATGAAAAGGCAGACTCTGCGCGCGGTCATGCAGTATTTGACCTACCAATTTCCTATCGAGGTGGTGGGCATTTCTGGACTATTTTGCTGCAATAGTACACCCACCTGCGGCCAAGCGTGGCATCATCGTTGGTCATCTCTGCTCGGTAACTTACTTCATGCTATTCAACGTGCATAGGTTGACCTTGGCCGTTTCTTGTCATCACGTGGCCGAAGTTGGGAGACCACTCTCTCCCGCCTTCGCATTTGCCACCTCGTCTTACTCATGGGGTATCTCATGGAGAGGCCACCCTGTTCCTCTATCGTGTGCAGTGTCAAGTTCCAGTATCGATTAGCCACATTCTGTTAGATGCCCTCTCTATCAACGAGCACGCAGAATTTACCTCCAATGTCGTTCTTCGTTCTATTCTCTCTCTTTACCTTCCTTTTGCTGATGGACCCTCCTTTAATCCTGATCTCTCATGACTTCTTCACATCGACCGAATTTACTCCAAAAACTCTGATGATACTTTTCGCACTCCCTCGCCCTTTCTGGTTCAGTCTCTCCTTGTGCCCTTTAACCCTTTCACCATCCACTACGCCCCTCGCCATGTTATCCGTAAACCTGTTGCTCATCCATCTCCTTTTGCCACCTGATGCCCTCACTTCCTTCCTGCCCTGCAGCGCTGTATAGTCCTTGTGGCCTTAGCGCTTCCTTTTTGATTTAATAATAATAATGTCCCCAATCTTTACACCCTCCTCCTCCTATCTCCAATATGGTCTCCCATACATCTTTGAATTCAGAAACACTTGAAGCCATTTCAGAATATATTGTAGAGACTAAACCTTCAATGGACACTGATTCACTTCCTGTTCCTTCTCTTCCCTCTCCTCCATCTTCACAACCCCATTCTTTGCACGCTCCGTTCCTTCGCTACTTGAACGTCTTCCAATGCCACCACACGTTGACTTTTCTAACCCCTCTAGTCCATAGGTGCCTTTACCTACAGATTCCTGGTATTTTCTTCATCGCCAATCATGGCCTATTTACAGTGGAATATCCGCGGCCTCAGGGGTAATCGGGGTGAGCTTCAGATGTTGCTTTCCAGGTTTTTCCCTGTTGGTGCTTGCTTACAAGAACCAAAATTACACTCGGCTGTTTTCCAACCTATCTCAGGCTATAATTTATTGTATTCTTCGGATCCTTTCTCAGATGGGACCTTTAATGAAAGTGCCCTTCTTCTACGCAATGATATTCCGTACTGTCAACTATTTGTCCATACCTCGCTGCATTACACTGCAGCCCGTATCCACTTGAATAAGTGGTTTACAATATGTTCTTTATATCTCTCTCCTTCTCGAGCATTTTCTATCCCAGACTTTGCCTTTCTTGTTTCATCCTTACCATCACCACTTCTGTTACTTGGTGATTTTAATGCCCACCATTTCCTCTGGGGGGGGGTCTCATTGTGACTCACGTGGCATCAGTTGGAGGCTTTTCTCGCCTCTCACCCCCTCCATGTTTTAAATACGGGTACTCCCACCCATTTTGATCCTCGTACTCATACTCTCTCTTGCATCGATTTATCAGTCTGCTCTTCCTCCACTGCACTAGACTTCACCTGGTCTGTTCTACCGGACTTACATGACAGCGATCATTTTCCGATCATTCTTACTTCTCCTTCCTATTCACCACCTTTCCGTAGCCCTCGCTGGCAATTTGATCGGGCAAATTGGGATCTTTACTCTCACCTCACTGCTTTTAGTGAGGTTCTTTCTTCATCCTCCATTGATGAGCTCCTACACATCTTCTCGACGTCAGTTTATACCGCTGCTTCTCGTTCTATACCCCAAACCTCAGGCAGGCATTCTCAGAAGTGTGTGCCTTGGTGGTCTCCTGCTTGTGCTCGTGCAGTACGTTTGAAACGTGCTGCATGGGGCAGGTACTGGTACAATAGAACCGCTGAGAGACTTCTTGATTTTAAGCAGAAGCGTGCGATCGCTCGCCGTGTCATCCGTGAAGCTAAACGCACTTGTTGGCGAGACTGTTTCCACCATCACCTCTGCTTCTTCTATGAGTGCAGTCTGGAAAAAAGTGAGGAAATTGAGTGGTAAATACTCTCCTGACTCGGCTCCTGTTCTACGGGTCGCTGGTGTTGATGTAGCAAACCCTCTCGACGTTGCCATTGAACTTGGCACACATCTGGTCACATTTCCCGAGGGCTCCATCTATGCCCTCGTTTCTTTCCTCAAAGTCTGCCAGAGAGTTAGTACCCTTGGACTTTCCTTCTCTCAGAGGAAAACAGTATAATGTGCCTTTTACACTTCAAGAACTGGAGGCAACGCTCTCAGCTTGCCATCATTGGCAGCTGGGCCTGACGACATTCATATTCGTGTGTTACAACATTTACATCGGTCCCCCCTTGTAGCCCCTTTTTTACACCTTTAAATCTTATTTGGGGCACAAGGAGTTCTTCCCCACTGGGAAATCGCCATTGTTCCCCTTCCGCAAACCGGGTATACGGGGAAACATGATGCCTCCCATATCGTCCATCGCTCTTACTAGTGCATTTAAAAAGTGATTGAACGATCAAATCGACGTTTAATGTGGTATTTAGAAGGAACAGTCTCTCCGCTAGTCAATAGGGTTTTTCGTAAGGGTCGTTCTCCCAAAGCCCCCTTATACGTTTTGGATCTAGTTCGTAATGTTTGCGAATAATCACTGGGTTTATTCCCAAGTTTTGACCTTGAAAGGCATAGACACAACTTGGGGGTAAATTTTTTGGGCCCCGGGCCATTCCTTGGGCCTCCGGGGAAAATTACCTCCTTCCAAGAATTTTTTAAACGACAGACATTTCCGTTTCGATCAAAAAGTTCTTTCCCCGGACTTCGTCCAACGAAGGTGTCCCCGGGGATGTTTTTCTAAGCAAATGCTTTTTCTCCTTGCTATAAAATTTGACCTCGTTCTTCCCCCCAAAATTTTTGGTCATCACTCTATGTTGATGACTTTCGCTATTGTTGTGGGAGGCGGTGAGTCATCTTATTGCAGTTTCTCTCCGCTGCGTTGACCGTGTTTCCACTTGGGCCACCAGCATGGTTTAAATTTTTAAGTACCCAAACTCACCCAAATTTTTTTCACTAGACGCTCGTTTTCTCCGACATCCCCTTTGTATCTCTAGGGTCCCCACCCCCAAGTGATAGTCAGGTTTTAGGCCTTTTCCCTTTTACCGTAGGTTATCCTGGAAACCTACATTTCCTCTCTGAGGCAACTTTTCCAGCCGGCTAAAACCTTTTAAAACCCTTTCTCTTTTCCTGGGCCTGACGTTTGAACCTGCTTCGCCTACAATTTAGCCCCCTTTTATCGAAAAATGTTATGGTGACCCGATTTATTTTCCCGGCCTCCGCTACTCTCTCTCCTTAAAACCATCCACACCAAGGGTTACGTTATGCCTTTTGCTTTTTGCCTTCCCCTGTTAGGCCTCATACAGAACGAATTTTTCCCTCCTTGCTGTCGCCTGATGCCCCTGCCTTTGCTTATGTAGCTCTCGTCTACACAATCCTTCCCTTTATTAATGGCACCGATATTGTAGACATTCTTTTTTCGTTCGTGCCCCTTTGCTCCCCTCCTTTTCTTTTCGCCTACATTACTCTTGTCTTCCTTCATTTCCCCCTTTAATTGTTTATGTTGATCTCACTTTTCCCCCACCCCCCTGGGAAGTTCCCGCTGTTCGGGTCTGTTCTTTCTCACTCCCTTTTCTCGAAAGCTCAAGCCTATGGTGGCTTCTCGCTCTCTTTTCTTGATCACTTCCACTCCCATTCTCAGCCACCGCTTGTAACGATGGCCTAAGTCTTCAGAAGCGTGGGATTCGCAGCAGTTTTTCCGGACAGCGTCGTGGGGGGGGAATTTATATCTTCAGCTAGCTTTTTTACTGTGAACTGTAGCCATTCTAGCAGCACTTATTCGTATTGCATCATCCCGGTCATTTTTGTAGTAGTCTCGATCCCTTAGGCTCTACGGGATACGAAAATTTGATACATCTCCCCCCTAGCCCCGTACCCAAAATTTTGGGGCTAGCGTATCTCTACCAAACAAAAAAGATTTTTGTTTTTGGGGGGTCCCTGGCCGTCAACGAAAGGGAAATAAAGACACACGTGCGTGGTCACATACAGCCTACCAATTTCCTTTGAGGTGTTCCTTTCTGGAATTTCTCAATAGTACCCCCTTCGCACCCGTTGGCAACAACGTTGGAAACTTGCTGGGTAAAAAACTTCTTCTTTTAAACCACATGGGTTACTGGCCTCTTCTTGTCATCAGTGCCGAATTTGGGGAGACCCCTCTCTCCCCCTTGCTTTGGGCCACACCGTCTTACAGGGGGTCCCTCATGGAGGGGGCACCTTTTTCCTCTCTTGAGCAGTGTCAATTTCCATACGATTACCACATTCTTTTTAGACGCCCCTCTATCAACGAGATGAGAATTTACCCCAAAACGTGTCTTCTTTTATACTTTTTTTACCTTCCCTTCTTGCTGATGGCCCCTCCTTTAATCTGACTCTCTCATTGACTTCTAAAACGACTGATTTACTCCACAAATTTGATGATACTTTTCGCACCCCCCTCACCCTTTTTCTAGTTATTCTCTTGCTCCCCTTTACCCTTTCCCACCCCCCCCCGCTGTCATCCGAAACCTATTACTATCCATCCCCTTTTGCCCCCCGACCCCCTCGCTTCCTTTCCTGCCCTGCAGCGCTGTATAGTCTTGGGGCTTAGCGCCTTTTTGTTATAATAATAGTGAGCCCATAAAATTTGGGAAAAGTACCCACAATAGGGCCACTAATTAATTGTGGCGTATAGATTAATTTGTAACTGAATAAAGGGGGGGGGGGGGGTAGGTTACAATGGATTATCCTCAAGGAAAACACTTGTACATAATCTCACCACTTACCAGATATTCTTGGGGCACTTGATGTAGTGGATCATCATAACCTATCCAATTACAACATCCTAAGGGCCCAGTATCGTCTGTATAACTACAGGGTTATTTAAACTGGGGGTGATTGATACTCCTTTTTTCCTACATTCACCTTTTTTTCGTTCCTGTACACCGCCCGGGTTCTTATTCCAGAGACGAGGTATCCGTCGGTTTGCCCCGGTTTTAGAAGCGTGACTAAATAAACTTCATTTTTCCTGGGGACGGGAAAAACGTGGTCTAGGTTTCACTGGGACAAGGCGACTTTTTTCACTCACGCATTCTCTTAATTAGCGTTAGATCATTAATTACATTAAAATTCCCAAAAGACGATTTAATGTCTCATAATTTTTATACACATTGAGATCCCTCCATTAAGATCGAGCCCAAATGAGTAAATTTTAAAACAAGGGGTAATTTTCCCCCGGGCGTCCAGGGCGACGCGCCAGTCCCCCCGGCCCACCCTTATTCATCATTTTCCACTCTATTATGGTGTCCCCTAAATCACGTCCCTCCCTCCACCGGGAACAGTTAGGACACTTCTTATTAGAAATGGGCTTTTTAAATCCTTAGGCCCCGTGACCCCCAATTTCCGGGTTTCCATGCTTTTCCAGCCTCCTCCACATTCAAAACACTCCCCTTCCCCCATCCCCCCGAGTCGACCTTGCCCCGCACACCCGGGCCTTGCGAAAAGGGGAACTCCTGGTTTATCCTTTTTTTTAAAATACTTTTTTTGACCCATATCGACACTTTTAAACACCTATTAGGCACTAAGTTTTTCGGAAAATTAAAATTTTTTTCACAGATGAAAGAAAAATTGTGGAAGGTTCTACAATAGAGAAATTGGGGGGTGTATTTGAGAAAAATGTAAATTGATGCAGAGGTAGGTTACAAACTGCTGAATTGGGTGATTAGCAAACAACCCCATCTTACTCCCAAAACTCTCATCTAAAAAACTTGATTTTTTTAAAAGCCCATAAAAATTTAAAGCATGGGGGGGTACAAGATACCTTAAATTGTATTTGGGAAAAATTTCGGGTTACACAAGGACGGCAAAGGTAAAAAGGGTGATTAAATCTTGTGTAAAAAATGTCGCCGTTTTTGGATGCCCGATCCCTTTTGTCCCCGGGCCTCCCCATTGCCAAAGGGCGTGTACAATTGTGAAAACATTTGAGTAAAAGGGTGTAGACTATATGGTCCAATAATTTTAACAGGCCGTCAAATGGGGTTCCCTGAAAAAGGGATGTTATTTTTCACCTTACTGCTACTAGGGGGTTCATTTAGAAGTGGCACAGGACTTGTCTGCGAAAGTTTATACAGCGTTTCGAAAAAATTTTCAGCTAGGAGATCCTGTCTGAGGTTGATGATTTGGTAAAGCCACAAATTTTGTAGCAGGTGCTCAACACTTATAGAAATTAAAAAATATAACGAGTTCACTCTGTTAAACCACTAGGGTGACCGGAAATTTATTACTCCTAGAGCCCCCTTTGGGAGGGGGGGGGGGTGTACGAAGACTGATAGGCAAGTGAAAGGGGGCCCCCAAAAGTACTACACCGGAAGAGAATTTTAAATTTGGGAAAAATCGGCGTGTTAGTGGGGGCAGAAAAAACGTGTAAATAATAGGCCTCTCTCGTACATGAGTGATAACCTGATGCGATGTATTAACACCCCTTTTCACCCAATATGTGGAAGGAAATTGGAAGCTGCCCTGTCTATAGGATAATCCGGAAGAAAGTGATGAAGAGTACAATGTGGGCGTGTTGTGTAATAAATTTAAAAAAATTAAATGAAGTAAATTTATATTTGGGCTAATGTGTGGCATAAGGAATTCTTGTTACATACGTGAACACTTTATGGGGGGACAGAGGCGTAATCGAAAGACCATCAACCAGGCAATTGTGTTAATTTCACTGAAAAACATCGAAATTGTGGCCTTGGGGGAAGTTTGAATTGTACCCCGATGCACAAGGTGTTGTCAGGGAAAGTCAAAAATGTTGGTCCTGGCCGGAAAATTTACCACAATTAAAAAATTGTTTTTTTTTTTCCCTTTGGGAATTAGGTGTTCAATCAAAATAAAAGAAAATCTGAGGGAAGTGAAGAGTGATATGGAAAATAACGCAGACCAAGTGATCCGAAAGATGAAATCGTAGTAAGACCTACTAGGGAACAGCCCCTCAAAACCGAAAATGGTGGAATCATCTCCTAAAAGGGGGAAAATTTTAACATTAGCAAAAACCTGGCCGGGCCCCCAGTGTGGAAAATACTTTTATATTTTCCAGAAATCGTATTTATAGTAAATAGATGGCCATCTGTATTTAATAATATTGATGCATAGAAAACGGGAAAACCTGCGTCTGCCAGAGGTTATCCCTCTGGTTTTTAATTGGATACAACTTAAAGAATGGGAAGAATTTTTCGTGCTCCAGGGGTTAAAATTGGATTGACACCTTCAAATAGGAGGGCGAAATTGTTGGAGTGCTTCCTGCATAACTTGAGATATCAGACGACTGACAAGAAACTCCCGGAACCTCAGATAAGCTCTCTAATTTGTATAAAATTTGGCCATTTTTTTCATAAATTTAGTAGTGAGGTTTTTCTGGCATGATGCAACTTAATATCCAGTCAAAAATTTGGGGAGTGATGTTAAAAAATGTATTTTCCCTTTTGTTTTTTTATATGTGAAATTTTTATATAATCATTTTTTAATTTAAATCCACAAAATTTTATATTTTCAGAATTCCCGATGTATAATTATTTAATTAATAGGTCCAGAGCAACTTTTGGATATGACATGGTAGGTTCGAAGGGGGGGCATTTTTTTCGACCTAGGTGCCCAAAATTCCAAATTGTCTAACTGAAAAATTAAATTTTCTATGTTCATTTACTGTTTGTTAATTATACATACGAAAAGCAAATTTTTCCCGGTGTGTGTGGATGTGTGTGTGTGTGTGGATGTTTACTCACTATTTGTGGTTGCGGGGTCGAGCACGCCCGGCCTGTTTCGCTGATTTCTACTAGGTCC
>NW_026506954.1:0-20067 GCF_026875155.1 Cherax quadricarinatus | reverse complement strand
GAGGGGGCTTATATACTGCGGGAATGATCCAAGCAGGAGGAGGGGGGTCACAGGGGACCTGCCACTAGTGTAAGTAGGTCGTCCCAAAGGTTGGGAAAGCGTTGAAGTCTTTGTACCAAGGCAGGTCCCACTGTGATCCCCCCTGCTCCTGCTTGGACCCCATCTCACCACAGTAATGAGCCACCTCTCTGGCCCTGTGCTGCACTTCCTACAAGACTGAACACATCGATTCCAGGTTGAGGGACTGATTACCTCAAAACTTCTACTCTCCTTACCCATTTCTATTTTGTATTGGACTGATGAAGCCACTGTGTGGCGAAACGTTTCTTCAATAAAGATTCCCATGTGTTGCATAAGTGTCTCAATTCTTCATAAAACTTGGATGTCTGGTGTTGGTGACACTGCTTGTTGAAATCGTAGCCGTTGCCGATGATGGGGGGGGGGTCGCAGGTGTTGGTCACAATCCACTGGCTAGTTCTTCATAGTATAGCCTTGAGTATTCTATCCCGATGACAGGAAAGCAGGTTCTTTACCGCTGTAATGATGAGAGGTTACGTCCTGCAATTTCATACAGGTGCACAGGTAATTAAATCCAAAAAGAGAAAGTCTCAGGACGTTCGTCCATCTCCATCAGCTCTACTCGTTGTTTTGGCAGGGACCCTCTCTGTCATCCAAGCTGGAAAGATAACAGGTTACCCACTGCTTAAGAAATCACTCTCCATGATAAGTACAATACCTAAAAGATGGGTGATTATTACAACAGTCAATTAGAGCAAAAACTGAAAAAACTAAGTTTATTATTGGTCAAAAGTGAAGCTTTCAACCAATAAATCCACTAGAATACAAGGCAGGAATGTACTTTACAGTAGTGTTGGGAGCTGTGAGTCTAGTGATTACTGTTTGGACCGGAGCCCCACACGTCACCCTTTTAGGAGGGGGGAAGAGGGAGGGGAAGGGATAGCGGGAGCTAGACTGACCCTACCTTAACAAGCAGCCGGCAGTCAAGCTATCACTTTTTGGGATGGGGGAAAAAGGCGGGGAAAAGTGGGAGCTTGACTTACCCTACCTTAACAAGTAGCTGGCAATGAAAATATTGTTACTATAAACTCCCTCGCTCTCCTATCTATTGAACTTTTCCCTCACACTCCCCATACCAAGACTTATAGTCAAGGAGTATAAGAAGAATAGGCGAGGAAAAAGTTCTAACATATGGAAGCGTGTAAGGCAAGAAATCTTCTACTGACTGTCATGACCCTTTAAACCCGTCAGAGAAATAATTGGATGAAAACCCTTGATAAAACACAATATGGAACTTAAAAGCCTGGAGTGCCAATGTCCAAACCCCAAGAGGCGACTGTTGGTTCCCTTAAAAATTTCTAGGTATATCAAAGGTTTGTGGTCCGTTTCTAAAATGAATTCTTTTCCAGCAAATAAAATTTAAGTTTGGAGATACCCCACACAAGGGCTAAACATTCCTTTTCTATTGTGGAGTATCTCGTTTCTGCAGGAAGGAGTTTTCCGGCTTAGGAAGCATACAGGGAAGGGAGTACCATCATGGTATTGTAGTAACACCGCACCTAAGCCAGTATTGGAGGCATCAGTTCTTAAACAAAATGTTTTATTAATATCTGGAATCTTTTAAATATAGGGTCTTTCGAAAAAATACTTTTAATCTCATTAAACTTTTCCCGAGTACGTCAGAAAGTTCAAGAGGTTCCTTTACCAGACTTTTTAAGGAAGTCTGATAAGTTGCCTGTGACAGTAAGGTTTGGGGTAAACCATGCTAAAAATTTAAAACCCAAATAGCTACCATGACTTCTTGGTTTTGGGGAATTTAAATTCTAATAAAGCTTTGTCTTCTGGGGGGAGGGTGCAGAGAGTTATTAGAAATACATCAAGAGAGGAAATTGTAGTCAAAATCCTATTATCTGTCTCAGTGCTGGAGGGAACATGTTGCATACGTAGGAGTGAGACCTGATTAAGCAGTATACGTCAGCAAATAGAGATAATTAGATTATGGGGTGGGGAACCCTGACATATAGAGGTATTTTGCCCAAGGAGAGGATTTGGAAATGAAATGTTGATGCCAGAGCATTGTGTCAACTTGCTGGCTGGACAAATACTGTAGAAGAAAATGCAGAACATTCATTGACAATGAAACCTCTATCTATGGCAGAAATAACATGTATGCCAAGTAAGGGGTTCACTTATCTAGGTCTGTGGGTGTGAGCACTGGCCACGCAGTTGAGAGAACTGATAGGTCTATAAACTAGGAATAGTTAGTGGTATGGGTTTTAGGCCGGAAAACATGAAGTCACGAGTATTGTAATAAGAGAAACAAGGAAACTATTAATGGCACAATGGAGTGATAGTTGGAAAGCCATGGCACTAAATGACAAGGACAGTAATATCTAGCAGAATAACAGAAAGGATCAGGAGGGTAAATAGAAAGGAGGGTCCTTAAATGTAATATCACACAAATATTCCGTAGTGCAGAATAAGATGGACGAGTTGAGACTAGTGTTAAGTGCCAGGTAACATTTGATGTATTCTGCCTTAACTGAGACAGGATTAATTCAAAAAGTCGGGACCATGCATTCGGAATGTCACATTCAGAGTTTATAAAATTGTTTTCCAAGTAGATAAAGTATCGGAAGGAGTGATGGGTGCATGTACTGTCAGAGATCGCTTGAACTGTTGCACATAAAAACGGGTATTAAGTTCTGAAAATAACACATACAGAGTTCATGTTTGGAATAGAATTTTCAGAGGGCATGAAAAATTGATTTTAGGTGTGATACGTGGAGAGAATACCTACCTGTTTGGTGAGATGTGGGAGAGTTACCTGCCTGTTGGTGTATAGTGGGGAGAGTAACCTGACTAATTGGTGTATAGTATACTGCTGTTGTTGTGAGAGATGTGATATATACTGCCTGTAAGTGTAGAGTGTGAGAGTATACCTGCCTGTTGTGAAGTAGTGTGGGGAGTATACCTGCCTCTTGGTGTATATTGTGGGGACATACCTGCCTGTTTGGTGTAGAGTGTGGGGAGTATACTGCCTGTTGGTGTAGAGTGTGGAAAGTATAACCTGCCAGTTGGTTAGAGTGTGGGGAGTATACACTGCCTGTTCGTGTAGAAGTGTGGGGAGTAATACCTGCCTGTTGGTGTAAGTGTGGGAGTATACCATCCTGTTGGTGTAGAGTGTGGGGAGTATAACCCTGCTGATGGTGTAGTGTGTGATAGTATACCTGCGTATGGTGTAGAGTGTGGGGAGTCAACCTGCCTGTTGTGTGGTAGAGGGTGGAGAGTAACCTGCCTGCTTGTGTAGTTGTGAGAGTATACCTGCCTGTGGTGTAGAGGTGGAGAGTATACCCTGCCTGTTGGTGTAGAGTGAGAGGAGTAAACCTGCTGTTGTTGAGTTGGGAGAGTATACCTGCCTGTTAGGTGTAGAGTGTGGGGAGTATACCTGCCTGTTGGTGTAAGAGTGTGTAGAGTAATACCTTCTCTGTTGGTGTAGATTGTGGGGAGTAAACCTGCCTGTTGTGTAGTGTGTGGAGATTATACCTGCCTGTTGGTGTAGAGTTGAGGAGAGTATACCTGCCTGTTAGGGTGGGGGTAGAAGTGTAGGAGTATACGTGCCTGTTTGTGTTAGAGTGTGGATAGTATACCTGCCTGTTGGGGTGACGACTCAGTGATAAGTTACTCACCATTGAAGTAGTTCAAGTCTCTTAAAAAATCCAAAAATTCATTAATATAAAGTTTGATGCGTCCGATGGTCAAGCTCACCAAGACATGTAGTTTTTCATCATAGTCCTAAGTTAAGGTGTCAATTACGCACAACTTACATTCATCAGTTGTCTGTGTGTGGAAAAACTAAGTGAAAGTTATTCAGCAGTTAACCGAATTTCTTCGGGTAATATATCTTAAGGAGTTGATATGAATAAAGCTTTGGTTTCCCTCCCCTTGACTTTTATGAGGTAGTCAACTTTCCCACAAAATTATTAATACTTTATATGGACCCTTTACCATGCTACTAATAATTTATTTGACTTGATATGGAGGCAAAAGGTAACAAAACTTACATCCCCTCCTTGTAAAAAAACTCTCCCTCTGCACTTTTGGAATCAAGTAAATACAGGTTTTTGTACTGCTCCACATGACAAGCTTAGTTTTCCGAAACTAATGTCAAGGTCTCCCTCAAGTTTTGGATCTAAGGTCAAGGAGAAAAACTGGAGCGTAAGAAAGAGCTGAACCTCACACTCACCTCCACATAAGTCCTCAAGACATGAATATGGTACAAAGGGCCTCTGGCCTTTCTACCATAGAGAATGTTCAAAGTAAAACCCCAAAGAGTCCACTTGGGAACTTCCCTCATGGCAAACAAAGCACAGGGTAGTAACGATGCCACTCCTTAGGTTTCCAAAGGAGCCAAGATTTTCCTTAAAATGGACTTGAGAATCGAATGCTGCGTTTCAATCCTCCCATTACATGCTGGGATGATATGGTGTGGTGAAGAGAGCGGCTTCACTTCCCAGAAGTAGTATTAGAGGTTGCATTAAGTCTCAGATGTGAATTGTGAGTCCACGTCAGACAAAATCTCTATGGATGCCCACACTGGAGAAGATGGACAAAAGGGCTTCAGCCACCTTCTGTAGTAGTTAAGTCTTTTAAGGTTATGGGCTTCAGGGAAAACTTACGAAGCATAATAAACTAAATGTTTAATATATAATCAATGTCCCCCAGATGATATTGGAGATAAAGCGACCAACGATGTCTAATACTACACATTCGAAAAGGTAACCGTAAAGACTGGCATTTTGGACCAAAGGTACCTGTGCGCCTGGTACCATCGGGAGGATGACAGTTGGCAAACTTTAACACGATCTACAATAGTAGTGACATCCTGAGGACATTTTAGTCCCAAAAAAGGTTTCCCCCTCCTCCCTAATTTTATTGAAGATTTTAGATGCTAGCACATGTCCGGCCACAGGCCAGGTCAGACAAATTAAAGAAAACAGTCTCTCTGCATTTGACTTGGAACAACTAAGAGTAATTATCTATCTCATCTGAATTTAATTTGAATACCTGACTTTATACAAGATACCTTTTATCTATTCAAATTTATTATGAAAATCTTTTTTTTCTTTGGATAACTTGAATTTTTGTTAGACGTACGCATATGTCATCCTGAAGAGAAGGGCAATTACGTTGTAATAGACAAAGGAAGTCCCTTCGATATGTCTAAAGGCTTTGAAAGTCAGGGAAAATCAAAGGATGAACAGTAGTAGAAGCCTTGCTTTGGTCAGAGCCCTAGTCCAGACAATAATAGTACCGGAGTTGATATCTTTCACTTTCATCTAATAAGTGGGGAACCTGAGATCCTTACTACCTCGCTTTCGAAAGAGCATCACTGGATTTTAATCCCACATGAATTTCTACGATACATAGTCTCAATCTGAACTTTCTAGCGGGCATCTCTAACTCTACAGAAAGAGGATCTGAAATACCTATGCCAGTCTTGGTTATGAAAGGTACAAACCTCAGAAGGAAGAATGGCTCCTATACATTACCTATTAGTACTGGGAGCAAGAAGAGATGGGAGCTAGTACGGCTTCAGACCAACCTGTGGAACCATTTAGACCTAATGTAACAACGGATGGTAGGGAAAAGTGTCAGTAACAGCCCAAGTAGTCTGTAAGTATAGTCAGAGAATGAGTATATCTTTAAGGATAGGGAACAGCTTATGGGCCATATGACTATACATGTCATACCATTGTCTCGTAAAATTGTGAAATATATTAATTCCTATTAACTCTTCCATAACAGAATGGTGCTTGGTCATTACACGTCTTTAAAACATCTACCAAGCTTATTTGGATACCTCTATAGAAGTGACCAATACTGAAACGTTTATGTCCCTTTAACACCACCACAAATGAACAAACAGAATAAAAGAAGACATTTTACTTTCAACACTAAGCGTTTGATTTCTTAAGGTCTGATGACCCCTTGCCCCTTAGGGTTCGAATCCCTTTAGGTCTTTATAGGAATTGTGAGCCTCAGCATACAGGTCAGCAGCCTCAGCCAACTTCCTCAGCTATAATCAGTATTATGTTCTCTGGATGAATGTTCGTAACTGATTGGGAAGAGCTGTCAGTAAACTGGTCATCCAACCATGAAGTCTCTAAGAGATACATAACTGTGATCAGTTCCTGAACTCCTTCCAAAAAGTCCTAACAACAACGA
Source organism: Cherax quadricarinatus (assembly GCF_026875155.1). Taxonomy (NCBI): domain Eukaryota; kingdom Metazoa; phylum Arthropoda; class Malacostraca; order Decapoda; family Parastacidae; genus Cherax; species Cherax quadricarinatus. The sequence goes on along the minus strand of NW_026506954.1, from coordinate 13,821 downwards.
ATAAAGAGTGTTACCTGTAACTGCCTGAAATATTCTTGCCAGCTGTAAAGGGTGGCATACCTGAAATCTTTCTCCCCTTGGTGTAAGAATAAGTGGTTCTATTTTTGATATGCCTTGTAAGGATTGTGCCTCTTCAGATAGTTATAATTACATATGATATCCTGCGACAAAGTCATCGATATTCAAGTGCTATGTACCTAGAAAATATACATTCCTAACCTGGTAGTGCCCAGGTGTCAGCAGGCCATTCACAAGGGTAGCGGTATTATCAAAACTGATAATGTCTGAAGTTAAGTTCTTCCCCCTCTGTGAAGGGAGGTACATAATTATGTGTTGGAATATGTGCAACTGACTTCACGTTGTTCCATTAACCCTTCCTCTAATTGTTGTTGTGTAAAAGTTTAACTTTTATTCTCTAATTCAAGCGAGATTTTTCGTAGCTCGCGATCCTTTTAATCTCTCTAATTAACTACAAGTCACTATCTTTTTTCCCTCAACTTTCTCTAATCCTTTGCTCTTCTTCAAGTTCTCTTGTTTAGCCTGTTCCTCACGTATTTAGCCCTATCCTCACGATCAAGTCTATCACAGCCCCTTTTTTGTCTTCTCTTTCTCATTCTAACTGTCTTTCTTGGATTCTCTCTCAATTCTCTCTACTCTCCTCACCTCCTTTTTCTCCTGTCGTTCCACGGTTCTTTCTCCTTTTCTCTCATCTTTCCGATTCTCTCCTCGTCCTTTTTCTCTTGTCTTTCCCTTTCTAACTGCTCTCTTCACTCTCTCTCCTTATCTTCAATTCTCTCCTCCACTTTCAAATCTTTCCTGGATTCCTTAGCACTAATGGAAAGATCTAAAATTTTTTCCCTTTATTCCTAACTAACTTACCAGCGTTCATCTAAAACAGGTATTCCATCCATGCTTGCAAAAAATAACTTAAACTATCAGGGGAAATGAAACGGTTATTAAAGAAAACTGGAGGTTCAATTCCTTCGCTGCTTCCGCTCAAACTGTAAATAACCGAGGGCTCGATCCCAGCTACAATTAAACAATAGTAATACTTTAAAACGAAGGGGTTCAATGGCCGACTCCGAGCAAACAGTAAGTAGAATGGGGCACTTGACCATCCAACTCTCACCAACAAATCAAGAGTGTCCAATGACAGTACCCTTGAAATAATCAAAGAGCTCAATTGAAACAAATTGGTCACTAAGGAAAATCTCGGTCCCCTAGAGTCCTAATCCTCCAAAGTGTTATCACAAAGCTCCCACGAAATATAGAGGCGAGAATTAACAAGTATTCCTGCCTTGACTTTACATACACAATAAATTGAGACTAATACCAGTCCCCAAATCAGTTTAAATACCTGTACTGTAGTCTACCATAGTAGAAGATTACTCATGGCTGGTGTAACCATATGTGTGCATGCTGCGTTTTGAAGTTCCAATGTAGATTCGAGATGGATTTGACTCTTGATCAGTAGAGCAATATCATGGCCAAGGTCGCCACTTGTGAAGGCATACTCCAGCCCTGGTTATGCAACTTCAGTCAGTATTACCAAGGCTGGCTCCTCCTCAAGAAAATTAATGAATAAGAAAAAGAAAAAATAACAGACAAACATAAACACTTTATTAAATAGAAAATAAAATATAAACCACTTAAATATGAAATATTAATTAATCCTTACATTAAAGAAAATGAAAAATGAAAAATATAAATGATAGCTGAATTCAACGCTAATATAAAACTTGGTGTCTGGTGTTGGTGACCACTCTTGTTGAAATCGTAGCCGTCGCCGAAGATGGGTGGGGGGTGGGGGGCCGGGTCGCAGGTGTTGGTCACAACGCCACTGCTAGTTCCTTCATAGTATAGCCTTGAGTATTCTAATCCCCTATGCACAGGAAAGCAGTGATCTATACCGCTGTAATGATGATAGGTTATGTCCTGCAATTTGCATACAGGTGCACAGGTAATTAAATCCAAAAGATAAAGTCATCAGGACTTTCGTCCTCTTCCATCAGCTCTACTCGTCTGATATTGGCAGGAGTGACCCTCTCTGTCCTCCAAGCTTGGAAAGATAGACAGGTTAGCCGCACTGCTTAAGAAATTCACTCTCCAAGCTAAGTACAATACCTAAAAGTATGGTGATTATTACAACACTCAAACTTAGGAGCAAAACTGAAAGGACTAAGTATATTATTGTCAAAAAGTGAAGCTATCAATTCCCATAAAACCACTCGTATACACGGCGAGGAATAGTACTTACAGTAGTGCTGGTAGCTGTAGTGTCTAGTGATTACTGTTTGGAAACCGAGCCCCACACGTCACCTTCTGTGGTGGAAGAGGGGAAGGGATAGCGGGAGCTACCTAAAACAAGCAGGCCGCAGTCAAACAATCATTTCTGGGAGGGGGAAAAAAGGCGGGAATAGCGGAGCCTTCACTTACCCTACCTTAACAAAGTAGCCAGCAAATGAAACTATTGTTTAGCATATACTCCATCCTACTCCTATCAATTGTAACTTTTCCCTCCTATTATAATTTATACTAACATACAGTAGTCGAAAATGACCGCATATATAGTCCTGGACGGGAAGGTGGGAGTATCCAACAGATAACACTAAAAATGAGATGAGATGAGGTAGACCAAAAGAGACAAGATTCCAGTAATTGTGAAGTAGGATGGGCTTATGCCTGGATTAGTAATTTATTATTAGGAATCTGCCATAAGATTTTCTGCAGATTTTGAGCTTTCCAGTATTAGTATTCACTGGCGTCGCGTGCATGTTGGCTTAGTTGAGAATTACCTAGGCACTAACAGCATTCTAAGTCATTATCCATTGACAACGATTTGTGCCTCATTCCAACTATCCCCGAAGAGTTTCTGTGGTGGACACAGGGTTTTCTTTAGACGCACCTTCCATGTTCCAGGTGCTTAGATGTTCACATTAAACGGAAAGAAAGATTTCTGCTTATATCCCCTACATAATTCTTGAACACAAAGAAAGCCGATAGTGTCTTATTAAAAACCATTTTTATTAGTATCAATATACCCAGGTTTTTACCATTCATTTTTGTTACAAATGAATCTTAATTATCAACTTGTCGGTACGAAATCCTTTTAATATATGACAGTAAAGAAAAATACAAGTCGGCATAGACCAGTGTTAAGCACACTGGGGGCCCCCCCCCGGCGAGTTTCTAGACCTCACCTGGCCATGGGTTCGAACCTCACTCCGTTTCTGTGATTTGTAAGGTGTAAACGTCGGAGTTTGAGATCAAGCCTTAAAATAATCGAATCTCCAAAATCTGAGTTAAGCAGAGGAGATTCTATGATTCTGATTTCGTCATGAAGTCAGAAGAAATCTAAGAAAGTATGCACAAACTTATAATATCCACAAAAGTTAGTTTGACGTAAGCCTTTTAAAAATAAAAACATGCAATGGTAGTAACACCCACCCCAGGGAGGTACTACTGTCCTGCCACAGATGTGTGAAACTGGGGAACCAGTACTTATTTTTATAAAGATAGTTTATGTCTTTTCTTCCTGTACGTCATAAACGTAGTATAACACATCGTATCTGCTACTCCTTCTAAAAATGGACACACAGACAAGCGAATTCTCACAAGCCCGACACGATGTGAAATGAGAACACTTCAATACATTTCAGGCCATTAATCAGAGGAAAAACTTCTCCACTATGTGCTTCATCAATCGTTAATTGACAGAGAGATAACTAAAGAAAACTAGTATATATAGTATTGTGCGGCAGTTCATAGGGTAAGCGTCTTGTGGAGAGCAGTAGGTACATTTTGTCGGGAGACTGGTTTGACTTTGGAGACTAATACCCTGACATCATCATGTTACAAGCGGGCTCCTGAGATTAGCAATTTACAACATAGTTTAATGCTAAATTTGCTAATTCAGGAGGCCGCTGTAACAGTGATTATAGACAGGTATTTCTCAAAGTCAACCCGTCTTCACCACAACGGTACTACTGCTCTCACAACAATAATCCATCTGACACCTGCCACTATATATACACGTTTCTTTAGTCTAACTCAGTATTACGATTTGTGTTGAAGCCCCTAGTGGTGAAGTTTTGCCGATCGTGATAAATGGTCCTGAACTGTTAGAGATGTCTCATTTCACATCAGTGTCGGCATCAAATCTACCATTTTTTTATAGAAGTAGCATAGATACGTGTGTTATACTACGTTATGAGACAGAAAGAAAAGACTAAACAATCAAATAAAAATATTACTGGTTCCCGTTTCTACACTCATTTTGCAGGACATTAGTACCTCCCTGGGTGGGTGGTTACATACCATTGCATTTTTTATCTTTTTAAAAGCTTCGTCAACCAAACATTTAGTGGATATTATAAGTTTGATATACTTATCATAGATTATCTTCTGAACATCATGACGAAACTCAGAATCAAAGAATCACCTCAGCTTAACTCAGATTTGGAGAATCGATATTTTAAGGCTTGATCCAACTCCGACGTTTCACCTACAAACACATAAAGGTTGTAGTGTTCGAACCCATGGCAGCGTGTAGTCCCAAAACTCGCCGGCCAGTGTGCTTAACCACTGGTCTATGCCGACTTGTAATACTTTACAGTCATAAAAAAGATTTCGTACCGACAAGTTGGAGATAAATAAATTACATTTGTAACAAAATGAATGGTAAAAACCTGGTGTTACTGATACTAACAAAATGGTTATTAAAAAGACATACGGCTTTCTTTTTGTTCCAAAAATATGATTTTTAGGGGATAAAGCCGAAATCTACTTTCGAATAAATGAGAACAACTCTCTACCAGGAACAGTACCGACCTAAAGAGAAACCCTTGATGTACCACCAACAGAACTCTACGGGATAGTTGGAATGAGGCCCAAACTCGTTGTCAATGGACATGACCTTAATGCTGTTGGTTGCCAATAAATTCACACTAAGCAACATCACCGACTCCGGAAACATAATACTGGAAGCTACAAAACTGCAAACACAATGCAATTCCTTAAAACTCAACCAGGCTATGCCCATCCTACTTACACAATACATTTAATCATGTCACCACTTTGTCCTACCTCCTCTCATCTCAACATCCAGATCACAATATGATGAAGCTACCCACCATCCGTCAGAGCTATTTATGCTGTCATTTTCGACAACTTTATGTTAGAAAAAAAAATCATGTTGAGGGAAAAGTTCAATAGATAGGATGTAGCGATGGGATTATATGCAACAATAGTTTTCATGCCGGCACTTGTTAAGGTAATGGTAAGTGAACTCCCTTTACCCTTCCCGCCTTTATTCCCCCACCCCGAAAGTGATTAGTTGACTGCCGTCTGCTTGTTAAGGGCTACCGGCTATCCATTTTTGTTAGTTCCCTTCCCCTCCTTCCCACACCGAAAGGTGACGTTTGGGGCTCCGGTCCAAACAGTAATCACTAACACACAGCTCCCAGCAACTACTGTAAGTACATCCTGCCTTGTATACTAGTGGATTTTATTGGTTGACAGCTCACTTATGACCAATAATAAACACAGTCCTTTTCAGTTTTGCTCTAGAGTTGAGTGTTGTAATAATCACCACAATCTTTTACTATTTGTACTTTAACATGAGAGTGATTTCCTTAGCAGTGGGTAACCTGTCTTAACTTTTCCAGCTTGGATGACAGAGAGGTCACCTGCCAATCAACGAGTAGAGCTGATGGAGATGGACGAACGACCTGAGACTTTCTCTTTTTTGGAATTTATTACCTGTGCACCTGTATGAAATAGCAGGCCATAACCTCTCATCATTACAGCGTAAAGAACCTTGCATTCCTGTCATCGGGATAGTAATACTCAAGGCTATAATATGAAGACTAGCCATTGGTTTTTAACCAACCCTGCTGACCCCCCCCCATGCATCGGCAACGGCTGACGATTCAACAAGCAGTGTCACCAACACCAGACACCCAAGTTTTTATATTATCGTTGAAATTCAGTTATCAATTATTTTTTTCATTTTTCCATTTCTTTAATGACAGGATTTACATTTTTCAAATTTAAGTGTTTTACATTTTATATTTTCTATATTATAAAGTGTTTTATGTTTGTCTGTTATTATTTCTTTTTCTATTTCATGAATTTCCTGAGGAGGAGCCAGCCTTGGTAATACTGTATGAAGTTATACAGGGCTGAGTAATCCTTCACGATATAAATAAATATATCCTACTGTTTCCTTACTAGACCTTTTTATACAAGGAATAGGAATCTTTTGGAAATAAATGGTGCAAAATACCGTCACAATTAGTAATCTTTTAACTAACGAAACGTTTCGTCGCCAGTTCTACAGCATATACAGTCGAATATCTAGAGATGAATATTGAATCGGAACATCATCGTAGTTGGAAGACAAGTAGACAAAGAGTAGAGGTTTATATGTAAACATTCATAATCTTAGATCAAGATGATCGTCCTTTAGTCTAAAGCAAAGCTATTGGCCGTAGGCTACTTACAGGTGAGGTGTGGGCAGACTGTGATAATGAAGTCACAAGAGACCTGAGGCCAACATAGCATAAGTAGGTCTTGCTAAACAGTTGTTTAGCAAAAGAGTTACTGAAGACTCCCCTTGTACCAAAATACATTGAGATGCAGTGTCTGACAAGTATCACTGTAATAAATGTTATTTCATTACTACCCAACTTAATAAGACAGATGCAGTGTATCCTGCAATGGTTAATTTGAACATTAGTAAGTCTTCGTAACTCTATTGCTACCCGCTGTTTATCATTGACCTACTCGCCACAGGCTGGGGCATAGCTCACTTGTGACATCCTTTAAGATCTGCTCACCTCGCCCTCGTGTATGTAATGATCACTGGTCGTGCGTATGTAAGTCTCTGGTCGTGTAGGTAAGTCTATGGTCGTGTATGTAAGTCTGGTCCCGTGTATTAAGTTTTCTTGCTTTAGGCTAAGAAACGTCTTCTTTACTTCATCGTCTTTCACACCAACGCTGAAGCCTACCAGAATTATGATTCACTCTGTGTTTGACTGACGAATCCTGAAAAACTTAGGAGAAACGATTCGTCAATAAATATTGTCAACTGTTCAGTGTATTTTACTTAACACTTTGTGATACTTGAGTGAAGTATCACCTCAGTACTATATACACGTGATTCTCTGGTCTCTCCTTCCCATTCTCTCTGAATATATGTGTGGAAGCATGAAAGTGCTCAATGTTTTTCAAGTTATTTTTTCCCCCTGAGGCGTTGTTTATGTCTTTCCCATATACATACCATACATGCATGCATACATACTATCCATACATATTACATACATACAACAGAGATAGTACTGTACTTCATAATTCTGAAAGTGTCATTGCAAATTCAGTCACAATTATAATTTGAGTTTATTGAATATCATCGTTGAACAATTTATCGATTACTTTTCCTCAACCCAGTATAAATATGAGTCCACGTGCATCGCTGTAAATCTAGATTTTTAACTATAATTCCAAACATGATCTAATAAAAACAACATAAAACTCAAATTAATTCGATTTTTATATCTATGAGGCTCAAATTAAGGTTCCTCAGATGTTAGATTTAATCTCGTCGTTCTTGCTATAAGTAAGAAAACACTACATGGACAAGCAAGAGCATTTTATATGTGTGAAAGGAATACTTAGGGATCTTCTGTTATCCTTCTATTGTGCATCATAAAGCAGATATAGGAACTTCAAGCATTGCTGTAAAGGCAAGATAATTGTAACCTATTTCTTGTAGAGCAGGACAAAATAACATTTTAACTCTCTTGCTGCTGATTAAGACATGGAAAACATATGGCCTGGACTTTCCTGACCAGGCCCACTCTAACACATTTCCATTCATATAAAATGAAAGTTATACATGATGTTTTCACTAACGCTCAGCTTGGCTCTGCCTGTCCGTCTACATGTGTATACATGATGTGTTCACCTACAAGAAACTCATGCTTGGCTCTGCTGTCCGTCTATAAGGATATACATGATGTGTAACTCACTACAGAACACGACATGCTTGGCTCTGCCTGTCCGTCTATATGATATACATGAGTGTACACTACAAGACACTCATGCTTGGCTCCGCCTGTCCCGTCTACATGATATACATGATGTGTTTCACTACAGAGATACACATGCTTGGCTCTGCTTGTCCGTCATATGATAACCATATTGTTCACTACAGAGACACTCAGGCTTGGCTCTGCTGTCCATCTATATGATATACATGATGTTTACAACTACAGATACACACATGCTTGGCTCTGAGCCTGTCCGTCTACATGATATACATTATGAGGTTCTACTTACAGAGATACTCATGCTTAGGGCTCCACCTTGTCTCCCTACAGTGATAACATGATGTGTTCACATTACAGAACACTCATGCTTGGACTCTGCCTGTCCCCTACATGATAATACATGATTGTTCACATTGCAGAGACACTCATGCTTGGCTCCACTTTCCGACTAACATGAATATACATTGATGTGTACACTACAGAGACACTAGGCTGCTTGGCCCACTTGTCCGTCTACATGATATACATATGTGATCACTACAAGATACACTCAAGCTTGGCTTCCACTTGCCCGTCTACATGATATACATGATGTGTTCACGTGCAGAGAGACCTCATGCTTGCTCCACTTGTCCGTCTACTGATATACATGATTGTTTCACTACATAGACACCCTCATGCTTGCTCCACTTGTCCGTCTACATATATACATGATGTGTTCACATACATAACACCAAAGCTGGTCCACTTGTCCGTCTACATGTATACATGATTTTTTTCAACTAACAGAGACACTCAAGCGTTGTCTCCACTTGTCTCTACATGAATAACATGATGTGTCTTTCAACTCTACAGAACACTCATGCTTGCTCCACTTGTTCGTCTACATGATATACATGATGTGTTCACTACAGGAGACACTCATGCTAGGCACCACTTTCCTCTACATGAAAAATGATGTGGTTCACTACAGAGACACTCATGCTTGGCTCCACTGCCGTCTACATGAATATACCAATGAATGTGTTCACACATGAGACACTCATGCATGGCTCTCGCCTGTCGCGTCTAACATGATATACATGATATTGTTCAATACAGGAGATACTCATTCTTGGCTCTGCCTGTCCGTCTATATGATATACATGATGTGTTTCACTACAGAGACCCTCATTGCTTGCTCTGCTGTCCGTCTATCATGTTATACATAGACATTTACATGCCTTGACCGTCAAAAATGATGGTTCTTTTAATATCTGATAGCTGTTATCTTTTTATTATTATTTTTAGCATAGTTCTTCCCATCTATCCGCCGAGTATTTTTTTTTTCCCTTCCCATAGGTATACCTCGCATTTTATCTTGTTAAATACGTATCCCATAATGGTGAAAATTCTAATGGGTTTTTACCAACAGTTTTCATTCTTCTTTAACAGTTTGTATCTGCAATGTAACTCCTGTGTCTCTTCATATCCCCCGTTAATTTTAAAAACATTATTTATCTTAGTTAAAACTAGAGCTGAGTTGCTCTTCGGCAATGTACTCCATGTCTGTTAATTTTCCAAAACTTATTATTAGGCCGTATTATTTACCTAACACTTTTGGATACTAATGAACTGAAGCATCCTCCGTCCCAAGTACATCATCTCTAATATTATGTTAATGCATCTATAATATCTTATACCAAGATAATTTTCCTCGTGCTCTAAACTAAAAGGTGAACAAAAGAAAGTTATCCGCCTATACTATTAATTTTTATATTTTTTTTTAAACTATCTCTTAAGAGCTATAAGCTAATACCACTTCCTAATCGGAGTAGACCTTGTTGTTATTAGTTAAAATGCTCGTTAAGAATTGCTTAAAGGTAAAATAAGGGAAATTATATATAAGTGTTTTATCCTTCTCAGGAGGATGAATTAATTGAAATGGTGATTATCACAAAAACCGTTTTTTATAGATTGTGTTCAAAGAAGAAGACGAGTTGCAATCTATTCTATTGTTTTAAACGACGTTACTGTCAGAAGTTGAGCATTATACATTGTTCATTTAGTTCCAAAAGACACTTTAATAAAATCTTTGTCGTGATATATTTTTAATGTTTGCCAAGTCGTTGTTTCGAGATTTTTGTTTCAATACCAAGCAATAAAAGATAGATAATCAAGCTAAGCTAAACTTACAATCGCACTTCATTACGTTTTCTTTACTATTTTAGTTTCCATTGCGTTCGAATAATCCACTGAGAAAGATAATTAATCGTTATTTTCCCTCCAAAAGTATCAGAAATAGAAATTAATATAAGTCAATAGCATCGACATCTAGGTTTTAAAATTTCTCACGTTCAATAAAACATTAAATAATCATAACTATGGGGGGGGCCTCCATCAGACCTCAGACGTTAACTTAACCAGTGTTTCAGCAAAATCAGTAATTTAAGGGAAATATGCTACAGTTCCTATTAAAACAAATTTCATGAAAGAACCTAGAATCACAAGGACTTGCTAATAGCTGGACGTGGTAGTGAGACCCTTATGCATCACCATGTTTATGAACATAACAAGAGAGAGAGGGAGGATAACCGTCCAAAGGCAAACATATGTATTCAGCCTGAGGCAGTTCTGCTGAGTTGATAATGCACTTGCGAAAGTCCCAGAGTGCTAGTGATCACACATGAACCTGAGTTTATGAATACGTCTGGAATTATCGGGGAGAGAGAAGTCAGATCAAGATGTTAGAAGCCAAACTTTATAAGAGGTGACTATACAGCATGAGTGGCATTTCAGTGAGTGAGGAGCGAGTGGGAAATAAACTAGAGGAAAAAATAGTGAATGAGATGGGAGAATATAGAAATGGAAGTTGTGGGGAGGCCAAGGAGAAATTCCGTGCCCAGGAAAGCAAAAAAAAAAGAAATGGGAGGAAAACAGTGATCCAGTGGCTTAACCAAGTTGCAGTAATCTCATTATTTAAAGTTTAAGAGAATAACAACTATAAAAGTACACGGAACTTATGTAAAACAATTAATTAACCGAAGAACCAGAAAAGAATATGCATGAGTAAACAGAGAAGCTAACAACAATTGAGAATGATATAGCATTGAAAAAAGAAGACCTTATCCAAAGTTGTTATAAAGCCCACATCAAGAAAAAAAAACACAGTAAACATACATGAGAACATAAGAAAAGGAGGAACACTGCAGCAGGCCTGTTGGCCCATACTAGGTAGGTCCTTTACAATCCATCCACTAACAATACATTGGCCCAACCCTACAGTTTCAATGCCATCCAAGAATAAGCACGATAACTCTATCCACTCGTGAATACCTTTTTGTGTGCTCTCGTGAAAACCGGTTTGTGTGCTCTCTCTGTTGACGTGAAGACCTGTTTGTGTGCTCTCCTGTGAATCTGAACCAGTGCCCTCTCTTGAGCAACTTACCAGCAGCTTAGAGAAGAGCCAGGGTTGCTAATCAGGAGATACGGCGATTAACTGAGGAGAACAAGAGAATCGAAGTAATCCTCCTTTTGACCCCAGGTTTAGAGGGGACTTGTCAGTGGCCGTGCAACAAGGACACCAAGCGAGGATGAAGAAGACTTGTTGGAGAGGCAGAAACAACGAGGACCTCAGAGACTACTGTGGAAAACTTCCAACCCAATATTCGGTGCACCTGACCGAATGTGTGGTGTTCTACTGGTATGTCACAACGATCACCAAGAAGCTTTTGGCTGACATGAAGTGAGACCTCAACGGAAAACCATCGAGAACTTGACGAATTCATATCAAGAGAAGGTGTAGTGCTAAAAACCTAACCATGTGAGTCTACTAGCTGATAACATCACGACGGACGACCCAAGGAAAGGAAAACATTGTTTTGTTTGGGATAGCCAGATTAGGTACATTGGATTAAGGTATTCTGCTTGAAGGATAGAGTAGAAGGCAGAGAGTCTGTATTCCTGGGGCTGGATAAGATATTGTTAGCCGTCTAGATGACATCAAGAGAGGAAATTGTAGTCAAAATCCTATTATCTGTCTCAGTGCTGGAGGGAACATGTTGCATACGTAGGAGTGAGACCTGATTAAGCAGTATACGTCAGCAAATAGAGATAATTAGATTATGGGGTGGGGAACCCTGACATATAGAGGTATTTTGCCCAAGGAGAGGATTTGGAAATGAAATGTTGATGCCAGAGCATTGTGTCAACTTGCTGGCTGGACAAATACTGTAGAAGAAAATGCAGAACATTCATTGACAATGAAACCTCTATCTATGGCAGAAATAACATGTATGCCAAGTAAGGGGTTCACTTATCTAGGTCTGTGGGTGTGAGCACTGGCCACGCAGTTGAGAGAACTGATAGGTCTATAAACTAGGAATAGTTAGTGGTATGGGTTTTAGGCCGGAAAACATGAAGTCACGAGTATTGTAATAAGAGAAACAAGGAAACTATTAATGGCACAATGGAGTGATAGTTGGAAAGCCATGGCACTAAATGACAAGGACAGTAATATCTAGCAGAATAACAGAAAGGATCAGGAGGGTAAATAGAAAGGAGGGTCCTTAAATGTAATATCACACAAATATTCCGTAGTGCAGAATAAGATGGACGAGTTGAGACTAGTGTTAAGTGCCAGGTAACATTTGATGTATTCTGCCTTAACTGAGACAGGATTAATTCAAAAAGTCGGGACCATGCATTCGGAATGTCACATTCAGAGTTTATAAAATTGTTTTCCAAGTAGATAAAGTATCGGAAGGAGTGATGGGTGCATGTACTGTCAGAGATCGCTTGAACTGTTGCACATAAAAACGGGTATTAAGTTCTGAAAATAACACATACAGAGTTCATGTTTGGAATAGAATTTTCAGAGGGCATGAAAAATTGATTTTAGGTGTGATACGTGGAGAGAATACCTACCTGTTTGGTGAGATGTGGGAGAGTTACCTGCCTGTTGGTGTATAGTGGGGAGAGTAACCTGACTAATTGGTGTATAGTATACTGCTGTTGTTGTGAGAGATGTGATATATACTGCCTGTAAGTGTAGAGTGTGAGAGTATACCTGCCTGTTGTGAAGTAGTGTGGGGAGTATACCTGCCTCTTGGTGTATATTGTGGGGACATACCTGCCTGTTTGGTGTAGAGTGTGGGGAGTATACTGCCTGTTGGTGTAGAGTGTGGAAAGTATAACCTGCCAGTTGGTTAGAGTGTGGGGAGTATACACTGCCTGTTCGTGTAGAAGTGTGGGGAGTAATACCTGCCTGTTGGTGTAAGTGTGGGAGTATACCATCCTGTTGGTGTAGAGTGTGGGGAGTATAACCCTGCTGATGGTGTAGTGTGTGATAGTATACCTGCGTATGGTGTAGAGTGTGGGGAGTCAACCTGCCTGTTGTGTGGTAGAGGGTGGAGAGTAACCTGCCTGCTTGTGTAGTTGTGAGAGTATACCTGCCTGTGGTGTAGAGGTGGAGAGTATACCCTGCCTGTTGGTGTAGAGTGAGAGGAGTAAACCTGCTGTTGTTGAGTTGGGAGAGTATACCTGCCTGTTAGGTGTAGAGTGTGGGGAGTATACCTGCCTGTTGGTGTAAGAGTGTGTAGAGTAATACCTTCTCTGTTGGTGTAGATTGTGGGGAGTAAACCTGCCTGTTGTGTAGTGTGTGGAGATTATACCTGCCTGTTGGTGTAGAGTTGAGGAGAGTATACCTGCCTGTTAGGGTGGGGGTAGAAGTGTAGGAGTATACGTGCCTGTTTGTGTTAGAGTGTGGATAGTATACCTGCCTGTTGGGGTG
>NW_026506953.1:0-29337 GCF_026875155.1 Cherax quadricarinatus | reverse complement strand
CAGGGTTTTCGGGGAAAGGGAAAAACCCTGTGTCACAAACCTACTAGAGTTTTTACAAAGGTGCAGAAGTAGCAAGAGGAGAGGAGGGACGTGCATCTTTGGACTGCAAGAAGGCCTTCGACACAGTTCCTCACAAGAGGTTACTGCAAAGCTAGAGGATCAGGCACACATAACAGGAAAGGCACTGCAATGGATCAGGGAATACCTGACAGGGAGGCACCAACGGGTCATGGTACATGACGAGGTGGCAGAGTGGGTGCCTGTGACAAGCAGGGTTTCACAGGGGTCAGTCCTAGGACCTGTGCTGTTCTTGGTAATATGTGAACGACATAAACGAAGGAATAGACTCAGAAGTGTCCTTGTTTGCAGATGATGTGAAGATAATGAGAATAATCAAATCGGATGAGGATCAGGCAGGACTACAAAGAGACCTGGACAGGCTACAAGCCTGGTCCAGCAACTGGCTCCTTGAATTTAACCCTGCCAAATGCAAGGTCATGAAGATTGGGGAAAGGGCAAAGAAGACCGCAGACACAATATAGTTTAGATGGCCAAAGACTGCAAAACCTCACTCAAGGAAAAAGATATGGGGGTGAGTATAACACGAGTATATCTCCTGAGGCGCACATCAATCAGATAACTGCTGCAGCATACGGGCGCTGGCAAACCTACGGGATAGCGTTCCGATACCTCAGTAAGGATTCGTTCAAGACTCTGTATACCATTTACGTCAGGCCCTACTGGAGTATGCAGCACCAGTTTGGAATCCACACCTGGTCAAGCACATCAAGAAATTAGAGAAAGTGCAAAGGTTTGCAACAGACTGTCCCAGGCTACAGGGATTGTCCTACGAAGAAAGGTTGAGGGAAATCGGCCTGACGACACTGGAGGACAGGAGGGTCAGGGGAGACATGATAATGACATATAAAATACTGCACAGAATAGACAAGGTGGACAAAGATGGGATGTTCCAGAGAAGGGACACAGACACAAGAGGCCACAATTGGAAGTTGAAGACTCAGATGAATCAAAGGGATGTTAGGAAGTATTTCTTCAGTCATAGAGTAGTCAGGCCTTGGAATAGCCTAGAAAGTGACGTAGTGGAGGCGGGAACCATACATAGTTTTAAGGCGAGGTATGATAAAGCTCATGGGGCAGGGAGAGAGAGGACCTAGTAGCAATCAGCGAAGAGGCGGGGCAGGAGCTATGACTCGACCCCTGCAACCACAAATAGGTGAGTACACACACACACACACACACACACACACACACACACATTAAAGAGGGAGAGATACTGTGTGTGCCATTAACAAAGATCTTCAACACATCAATTGAAACTGGGCAACTCCCTGAGGTATGGAGGATGGCAAATGTAGTCCCAATTTTTAAAAATGGAGACAGA
Organism: Cherax quadricarinatus; assembly: GCF_026875155.1. Taxonomy (NCBI): domain Eukaryota; kingdom Metazoa; phylum Arthropoda; class Malacostraca; order Decapoda; family Parastacidae; genus Cherax; species Cherax quadricarinatus. The sequence continues at coordinate 27,935 of NW_026506953.1, read as the reverse complement.
TATGAGGCACTAAACTACAGACCTGTATCACTAACGTGTATAGTATGCAAAGTCATGGAGAAGATCATCAGGAGGAGAGTGGTGGAGCACCTGGAAAGAAACAGGTGTATAATTGACAACCAGCATGGTTTCAGGGAAGGAAAATCCTGTGTCACAAACCTACTGGAGTTTTATGACAAGGTGACAGAAGTAAGACAAGAGAGAGAGGGGTGGATCGACTGCATTTTCTTGAACTGCAAGAAGGCCTTCGACACAGTTCTTCACAAGAGGTTACTGCAAAAGCTAGAGGATCAGGCACACATAACAGGAAAGGCACTGCAATGGATCAGAGAATACCTGACAGGGAGGCAATAACGAGTCATGGTACGTGACGAGGTGTCAGAGTGGGTGCCTGTGACAAGCGGGGTTCCACAGGGGTCAGTCCTAGGACCTGTGCTGTTCTTGGTATATGTGAATGACATAACGGAAGGGATAGACTCAGAAGTGTCCTTGTTTGCAGATGATGTGAAGTTAATGAGAAGAATCAAATCGGATGAGGATCAGGCAGGACTACAAAGAGACCTGGACAGGCTACAAGCCTGGTCCAGCAATTGGCTCCTTGAGTTTAACCCTGCCAAATGCAAAGTCATGAAGATTGGGGAAGGGCAAAGAAGACCGCAGACACAATATAGTTTAGATGGCCAAAGACTGCAAACCTCACTCAAGGAAAAAGATCTGGGGGTGAGTATAACGCCGAGCATATCTCCTGAGGCGCACATCAATCAGATAACTGCTGCAGCATATGGGCACCTGGCAAACCTACGGATAGCGTTCAAGACTCTGTATACCATTTACGTCAGGCCCATACTGGAGTATGCAGCACCAGTTTGGAATCCACACCTAGTCAAGCACGTCAAGAAATTAGAGAAAGTGCAAAGGTTTGCAACAAGACTAGTCCCAGAGCTACGGGGATTGTCCTATGAAGAAAGGTTGAGGGAAATCGGCCTGATGACACTGGAGGACAGCAGGGTCAGGGGAGACATGATAATGACATATAAAATACTGAGCAGAATAGACAAGGTGGACAAAGACTGGATGTCCCAGAGAAGGGACACAGACACAAGAAGTCACAATTGGAAGTTGAAGACTCAGATGAATCAAAGGGATGTTAGGAAGCATTTCTTCAGTCATAGAGTAGTCAGGCCTTTAAATCCCCTAAAAAGTGACGTAGTTTGAGGGGGGAAACCCTTTACATATTTTAAAGGGGCGGGTATGAAAAAGCTAAATGGGGCGGGAGAGAGAGGCCCTTTAAGCAATCAGCGAAGAGGGGGGGCCGGGAGCTAAACTCGACCCCCTGCAACCACAAATGGGGTTAGTACACACACACACACACCACACACCCCCACACAAAACAACACACATACACCCCACAAAACCCCACACACACACACACACACACACACACCCCACACAAAACCAAAACACACCACACCCCAAAACACACACACAACACACACCACACAACACAAACCCAGAACAGCATTCCGACATCTTAAAAAGGGAAATTTGTTCGGGAAACCCTTTTACAGGGTGTAGGGTTAGGCCCCTTTGGAGTAAGGGGCACCATTTTGGGGAAACCACACCTACCCAAGCACTTTAAAAAAAACTAGGGGAAAGTGAAAAGGTTTGCAACAAACTAGTCCCACGCTAAGAGGTATTTTCCTACAGGAGGGGGTTAAAAAAAATCAACCGCCGAAAACGGGGGAAAAGGGAGAAAGGGGGGACATATAACGACTTAAAAAATACGGGAAAGAATTTACAAGGGGGACAAAGACGGATTTCCAGAGATGGGACCTTTTGGAAGTTAGGAAGTATTTCTTCACCCAAACAGAGTTGTGGAAAATAAATTTCCCGGGAAAAAATAAAATGTATTATTTTTAAAAAAAGAGAAGGAGCTGACAGGGGGGCCCTCTTTTCCTTGCCGCGGGGGAGTGGCCATTGTTGTTTGAATTGGACAAGAAACTTTTAGTAAATTAATTGGAAGAATTTTCGTGCTCTGGGGTTTATTTTGGGGTTTAAAAAACCTCTTGGGGAAAAATTGCATTTTTTCGAATGTAACTTATTAGTACATAACAGTAAAAATAAAAAAGATAATTTTTATTTTTCAGATTTTTACTTAGAAAAAGTAGGAATTTGGGACACCTAGGTCACAAAAAATGTCCCCCTTTGATACCTACTACTGTCATATCCACAAGTTGCTCTAGACCTATTAATTACAATTGAAATGTACATACACCAGGAATTGTGGTAAATATATAAATTTGTGTACTGTATATTAAATTAATAATGATTATATATATACACATTATACATAACAGAAGGAGAATATCTTAAAATCACTCACCAATTTAACTGGAGATCAAGGTGTATCATACTCAGAAAACCTCACTAACTAAATTTATGAAAATACTGGCCGGAATTATAACACAAATCTAGATAGCTTATCTGAGGTTCCTGGAGTTGTCTTGACCAGTCGTCTGATATCTCAAATTATGCAGGAATGCACATCCAACAATTTTGGCTCCATTTGAGAGGTTGTCAGCCCAATTTTAACCTCTAGAGCACAAAAATTCTTCCCAATATTCACTAACGTTTGTCTCCAATTCAAATAAAAATGACGAGTCCCCTCTGCACAGGCACAGGCTTCCCATTTTTTATAACAATTTTTATTAATAAAATATATTTTATTAATTTACATACCAATACACTATTTTCGGAAAATATACTATATATTTTCCACACTGCGGCTGGGAGGAGTTCGTTGCTAAACGACTCAAATTACTCCTTCCTTTAGGAGTTAGCACACCTAGGTCAAAGTTACACAGAGGCTAGGCCAAGCTGACTATACACAGAAGTTGTTATTTGCAGTAATTTACAGGCAGGCCAGGTAGGCTAGAGATGCTTGTGAATTTAATTATTTACAGTGATTACAAGTAATCCAGAGTAGGAGACTTGTGTGTTGATTACTTACAGTGGATTTGCAAGGTAGCCACAGTTAGGCTAGGCTTGTGCAAATTTTTACAAAAGTTATAGTAGCTAGGACAGATTTAACCTAGTTATTATTTACAGGGAGTTGAGACTCTGCTTCAAGTGTTGTGGGGAACACTTTGCGAGAGAATGTGGCACCCAGCTCAGTGAGTGTCGAGTCTGTTGCAGAGGTAAGCACCATACTGCGCTATGTCCCAATAATTTAAGGGAACCCCAAGCTAGTAGGGATATCTCCAGGTAGAGATAGAAAGTGAGTCTCAGCCTGAAATGGTAGCCAGCATGATTAGTGGGAGTGAAGTCTCTAATCCGAGTGAGAATCACAGAGGTGCTGCCCTACCTACAGTCATGACAAGGTTGTGAATGGGCACAGGTCCGAAGCAACCCGATTATTCTTTGACCCAGGAGCACAAGTATCCTTGATAACAAAGAAGTTGGTGGCTAAATTAATTGAGGCCACGAAGAAAGTATGATGTTGGGAGGGGCTGTAAGTCAGGTCCCACCCAAATCTTATGATGTGGTGGATGTCACAGTCAAATTAGGTGGACATCGCAGAGACATTACAGCTTTGGTGGTAGAGACATTACCCAGGGCAATTACAGCGAGAAGGTCTTGCTGCAGCAGCTAAGCGATTGAAGACTTGACGTGAAGCTAAGCAGTCCAGGGAATTACCACTGACACAGTCAGAAATGTAGGTATACTTGGTGGGAGCCAATCGTATAGATGACTTCCTGTCTACACGACGGACGTTTAAGAAGGATTGGTTTATACAGATCCCCAGTTAGGATACATCATAAGCGGCAGGATTCCACCTGAATTCCCTGCCACGCCAGATAGAGGAGAAGCTGTCCCATGATAGCTGGGGGAGTAGTGATAATGGTACAGTATACACGATGAACCGCCAGGGAAGCTGAACCAGGTAGGTAGTGACGAACACTCGGCCACCTTGGGAAACACTTTTACAGGGTACGTAAAGAGGGAGATAGATTACCTTTAAATCCAGGGAACCTCGTAACAGTGGGAGGAAAGGCTACCAGGGCTGTGGGCCACTGGGTGGGAAAGTACGGAGCCGCTCAGTCAGGCTAGACATGCGAAAGATGTTAAAGTTAAGGGAAAGGTGCTAAACCACCGGAACAACAAGTTTACACCCCAGAGGTCCACACAGGGGAAACTGGACGGTTGAAGTTAGACCGGAGTCTGCTCGACGAGAGTGGCCAGACGGCACTCGTGTCCAGGGTCCGCCGTGGGGGCTTGCGGAAGGTGAACTTGATTTAGACTTAGTGCCTACCTTTGCCGCGGGAGAATGTGGAAATTTATTTGGTCCCAAAAATTCCACAGGACAGATCCAGCATGGCTGTATGGGATGGCTGAGCTGGATGGCCCTTATACCCCACCCAAACAGGGAAGCATTCTCTTGTCGGCGATGGATTCTTGGTAGGCATGTAATTAATTTATAGATTTACTCTTCAGGGAAGGAGTAGGTAGTTTTACTGGTAGTACACTAATATTAGGTTTACTAAAGACATCTGTAGATAATGATAAAGTAGACCTAAGACCTTAACATAGGTAGTAATAGGCGATAATGTAGGCAAACACTAGGATAAGTTAGCTAGGGAGAACTGGCAGCCCTAGTTTGAACGAAGAGACGAGGGTCTGGAAGGGAGACCAGCTCGTTCTTCTTAAGACAGACACCAACTGGACAAGACGTGCCGTGATCAGCAGACGCGCCCCCATGTGTCTTCACATTTGAGACCTGGGAAATCTGGTAGAGGCACCTCGATGTACCATAGATGACCTCCTCCGTCAGGCCCATACAGTAAGACAAGACCTCCTTTATCTCGTAGATTTCTGGCCAGTGTCTGGGAGATTGTGAGTGAGTTTATCTGTGGGCCTGTGTTGCAGCTGGCAGAGCATGCCAGTAAGTACCAGTGTCTCAAGCAGTCTAGAAGCTAGTGTCTGAGTCTGCATAGTTATACTAGGGGATACATACCCTCTTGGATATAGAATTTCTGAGGTGCAGGCAGGACACTAATTACGATTGAATATTGCAGGAATTAATGCTCCCGTTGCACATGGTTCTGAGGGGGAGTCCAAAGGGGCTAAGGCTAGCTTAGGGAAGTGAAGATCAGGATATATGCTGCACACGCCAAGTAAGTTAGTCCTTTATACGTGCATGCAGCGAGGTTTCTTCAATACCATCATTGTAAATCTGTCCTATAAGCCACTTGTGAGGCTGAGGTACCCACCTCAGAGCTCGGTGTCAACAGAGTTGCCAGGTAGGCGACTCACTTGGAGGCAGTCCACACAAATTTTCACATGAGGGGTAATGGGGATTGGTGGTGCGAAAGAAGGTATTGCCTGCAACCATGTACAAAACACTTAGTCGTAATAGGGGGATATACGGAAGTAGATGGGAAAGGGCTTTTCCTGAAGGATATCGAAGTATGAATGTCAGAGGTTTGTTGGTGGAGTGAGAAACAAAAACAAAACAAAAAAAAAAAAAAAAAAAATAGGGGGGGGGGTTGTGTTAGGAATTTCAGGGTTTCCACGGCTCATCTCAGAATTTGGGAACGTATGAGGAGTCCTTGATATGGTGTGCAATGGCAGCATAGTTGTGGAGTTTGTTTTACGTAAGTTTGTGGTGGTTCATAAGGGAAAAGTTGTTAAAATTTGGTTGTTAAATTTGGAATATGTTGTAATGTATTATCAGGACTGGTGGTATGTATTAAAGCACAGGACATCGGGTGTGATAAATATGTCTGTGTACCAAATGTACTGCTAATAATGAGATAATGCAATGTGTGTGATTTTTATCATACATTAAATGTATATAGCAGTATGTAAGAGAGAATTTCATGTACTCAGTATGGGTTGTATATTAGTATTCGGTGAAGTTCAATGAATATGGAAGAATTGAGACACTTATGCAACACATGGGAATCTTTATTGAAGAAACGTTTCGCCACACAGTGGCTTCATCAGTCCAATACAAAGTAGAAATGGGTAAGGAGAGTAGAAGTATGAGGTAATCAGTCCCTCAACCTGGATTCGATGTGTTCAGTCCATCACTCTTGTAGTAAGTGCAGCATAGGGCCAGAGAGGTGGCTTATATACTGCGGTGAGATGAGTTGAAGCAGGAGGAGGCGGGATCTTAGTGGGACCTGCCACTAATGTAAGTAGGTCATCGTCCAAAGGTTTGGGCAAGCGTTGAAGTCTTTGTACCAAGATTCCATGATGTTGCAGTGTCTGACAGATGTGATGAATGGTTTTGAAAACCGACAAGTTGAAGAATTGAGACACTTATGCAACACATGGGAATCTTTATTGAAGAAACGATGACCTACTTACATTAGTGGCAGGTCCCACTAAGATCCCGCCTCCCCCTGCTTCAACTCATCTCACCGCAGTATATAAGCCACCTCTCTGGCCCTATGCTGCACTTACTACAAGAGTGATGGACTGAACACATCGAATCCAGGTTGAGGGACTGATTACCTCATACTTCTACTCTCCTTACCCATTTCTACTTTGTATTGGACTGATGAAGCCACTGTGTGGCGAAACGTTTCTTCAATAAAGATTCCCATGTGTTGCATAAGTGTCTCAATTCTTCAACTTGTCGGTTTTCAAAACCATTCATCTCAATGAATATTATTGACGAGTGATGGGTATATAAGGACGTGTTCATGTACAATGTGTTAAGTAGGGTTAGGATGGTGATGCAAGAAATGCTGCGGTCTGTAGAATAAGAATATAGTACTTGTTTAAGTTAATGTTTAATAGTAATGACTATGTATATTTTATTATATGGTAGAAGAAGTTTGTTACTTAAAAATGGAAATTATATTTGCAAAATATTACTAACTATACGTGATTGTGTAAGTTCGCTTGTAGGATGATGTAGTGTTTGTTCGCTTGTGGGATGAATGTAGTGTATGGAAGTGAGGTGGAACGAATCATTTGTTATATTATACTGTGTTTAGTTTTTCTGTGGTGAGGTGTGGAGATTGTTATTTTCTAACCTTTATTTGTTTCGTAATTTATTGAGGTGTTATGTTTTATGTATTTGATATGAAGTTTAATATACAACAATAATAAGTGTGTAAAGAATTTTTGGAAAATTGAGAATGTCTTCGTACATACAGTTTTATGTAAAATGTAAATACCTGTGACGTTCTTTGGGTTATATTGCATATTGTGTTTATGGCTGCAATTTTGGATGTAATAAACCCACCTGTATTAGAAGCTGTGGGCTGTCTTTAGTTTAGTTAACTGTATGTTATGTGTGATGGTTGGGTTTTTTTTTGGGGGGGTGTATCAAACTTTTTTAGTTGAACGTGTGTTTTCTTATGTATAAGTTTAGTGCTACGGTAGGGAATGTGGAGTTTTCTTTTGTTATATATAATGGATACGTTTCATTGCTTACATTGTCTACATGTATAATTGTGTATTGCGTTTTTCAATAAAATATAAAAAAAAAAAACCACCCTCCCCTCTACAAGTTGAAACCCTGGCCACTCTCACGTGGTGAAACACATTATCAATGCTAAACATTAAACAAGTTAACATCATAGCCACTCTCACGTGGTGAAACACATTATCAATGCTAAACATTAAACAAGTTAACATCATAGCCACTCTCACGTGGTGAAACACATTTCAATGCTAAACATTAAACAAGTTAACATCATAGCCACTCTCACGTGGTTAAACACATTATCAATGCTAAACATTAAACAAGTTAACATCATAGCCACTCTCTCGTGGTTAAACACATTATCAATGCTAAACATTAAACAAGTTAACATCATAGCCTCTCTCATGTGGTTAAACACATTATCAAAATTAAAAAGTTAAAACAAACTAATAAAATTTCATCATAGCCACTCTCATGTGGTTAAACATATTATCAATATTATTTTTTTTTATAGCAATAAAATGTACCTGGGAGAAATGTAACTCAAACTGTAGTTGACACTGAATTCCTGGTGTTAACCAATTACCAACTTTTATCCCCACTAAGCACTAATTTACTACCACGAAACAACTGTGCATTGTCACAGCACCTCACAAACAAAAGTTGTACAGCGATGGAGTTTAACTTAGGTGCAAAATAAAACCATACTGCACTAAACCCGAGATCCCAAGATTTAGTTATCATGGTTTAAAGATTATCCTGTACTCGGGGAACAAAACCATGGGTTGCCCTAGAAAAACATCACCCTCCTTCCCCCCCCCCCCTTCCCAAAACAAAAATTTTAAATTTTGCCAAGAATGGGACTTTTGTCACACTTTGCTTTCATTATGTATGGGGGTGTGATAAATTAATAAAATTTAGAAAAACCCCACTCAGAAGTGTTTAAAAAAATGGCAAATTTTTTTTTCCCATGGTATATTGCAGACCATTCGGGAAAACCCGACTTTGCTAGCTTAAATAAAGAAATTACCAATGGGGTGCATGTGTGGGGTTTTGGGGTTGTGTGTGTGTGTGTGGTGGTGTTGTGTGTGTGTGGTGTGTTTTGTGTGTGTGTGTGTGTGGGGGTTGTGGGGGTGTGTGTTTTGTTGGTGTGTGGTGTGTGGTGTGTGTGTTGTGTGTGTGTTGTGTGTTTTGTGGTGTGTGGGGGGTGGGGTTGTTTTTGTGTCGTGCAGGGTGGTGGGTGTGTGGTGGGGTGTGTGTGCGGGGGTTGTGGGGGTTGTGTGTGGTTGCGGGTTTTGTTGGGGTGTGGGGTGGGGTGTGTGGGGCCCGTGTTTTGGGGGGGGGTGGGGGTGTGGGGGGTGTGGGGGGGTGTGGGTGTGGTCCTTTTGTGTTTTGATATTTTTGGTACGCTGTTTTTGCAAAATTCCGTGGGGTGCCCCTCGTGTGTGTATTTTTGCTTTGGGGCGCGCTGGGTGGGTGAATGACCACTTAATTTTTGTATTTATAACTTTTTTAAAATTTGTGACCGGGTGGGGAAACTTTTCAGGGGTTCTTTTATTTTTGGTAATTTTTTTCATGACTGAAACCCATGTATAGGGGAAGTTTGTTTCTTTAACCTCTTTTAACTTCCCAAATGTTTAGTGACCGGGAAAAACCTGGGTTCATTCCTTTTGTAACTAGTTCAGCTTTCAAAACTTTGGGGTCCAGTCCCGGGAAACCCATTATGTCCTTTTGTAATCTTTTGCCCTACCACCCACAGGATGGGTGGAAATTTATTTGGCCCAAAAATTTTTTCCCACAGCCAGACCCCAAGCATGGGGGGTCTGGTCTTTCTGACCCGGGGCCCCCCTTTAAACCCTCCCAAACAGGGCCCCCTTCCCCGGGTTTGGGGGTTGGGTAAGCTTTTTTAAATTTTAAAGATTTACCCTTCGGGGAAAGGGGTTGGGTTTGGTTTACGGGTTTGTACACTCATTTGGGTTTACTAAGGCATCTTTTAAAGATAGAGTTAGCCTAAGACCTTAACATGGGGTGTAATGGGCCCGATAATGGGGCCCAAACATTAGGATAAGTTACTAGGGGAACGGGCAGCCCAAGCTTGAATGGGGGGGCGCAGGCCCAAAAAGGGACAGAAATAGCGCCCCTTCTTACGATAGAACCGATGGAGGGAACGGGCCGTGAACAGCAGGGGGCGCCCCCCCCGGGCTTCACTTCTGAAAAACCTGGGGAAATCTGGTAGGGGACCCTCGATGTCCCGTAAAAAAGATCCCCTCCACACCCCATACATGCAAATTTTATTCCCCCTTTTTTCCCGTAGGATCTGGCCAGTGATTTTAAGGAGATTGGGGGTTTTTTTTAAACTGTGGGCTCGGCGTGCTACAGAAAAGGGGCATCCCCAGTAGTACCAGCGTCTCAGAGCCGTTTGAACTAGGTCTGAGTTGAAATAGTTTTTTCTAGGGGTTACATCCCCCTCTTGGTTATGGAATTTCGGGGGTTTGCGGGCGGGAAACACAAATTAACTTTAAAATATTGCGGGTTTAATGCTCCCGGTTGCACGGGTTCCCAAAGGGGGAATTTCCAAAGGGGCTAAAGCGGTTTTTGGGGAAATTTTGAAGATCAGGATTTTTGCGGCAACCCCAAGAAAAGTTATCCTTTATACGTGCAGGGGCAAATTTTCTTCCCAAAAACCAATAATTTTTGTGAAAATCGGTTTTTTTAAGCCACTTGTGAGGCGGGTTTCCCACCTCAGAGCTCGGTGTAAAACGATTTTCCAGGGTGGGCGACTCACTTGGAGGCATTCCACAAAATTTTTCAAAAAAATTTCCTTCAAAAAACCCGGATGGGGGAAAACCCTTGGGTTTTAACTATCATCCTGGGCCCCCATTTGGAACCTTTTTAAACAGAGTTGGTTAAGCGGTCATAGCTAGGCTACAGTTAAGAACCAGTTTTACAGGGGGTGGTTTAAAGGGCAAACTTTTGTTTGGCCCCAGTTGGGAACCATTTTAAAAAAAGTTGGGGTTTAAGTTAGCAAAACCAGGTCAAAGTTACTCCCCGGGCCCTAGGCCAAGCTGACTATACACAGAAGTTTTTGGGGGGGGGCAAAATTTAAAAGGGGCAGGCCAGGTTGGCTAAGAAGCTTGGAATTTAATTTTTACAGTGATTAAAAGAAATTTCCAAAAGTGGGGAAAACTTTTTTGGGGGGGGGTTAAAAAATTTACAGTTTTTTGAAAGGTAGCCACATTAGGCTAGGCTTGTGCAATTTTTAAAAAAAGGTTATAGTAGCTAGGACAGTTTTAAACCCTTTAGTTTTTTATTTACAGGGGGAATAAAGGGGGTTTAAATTTATAGCACCTGGCTGGTTAGGTTTTACCTTACCCAACCATCCACGTTTAAAAAAGGTAAGCGGGGCACAGTTGGGCCAAACCCTGTTTACATACATTATTTATTTACTTTTCAAAAAGTTGAATTGTTAAATTTACTTGTTTTAAACCAAGTTTTTTAAATTTGTATATTTGCACTTTTATTGTGTTTTCATCATTTTTGTTTTCATTTTTAATGTGGGATTTGTGTTTATCCCTTTGGACTAGGTTAAGCCCCTTTTATTATTTGCTGGCTTTGTACAGTTTTGTTTTTTTTTTGGGTTTGTTTAAAGCTTTCACATCAAACCCACATTTTGATTGGGATTTGGAGCTAATGTGACTTTTTGTTTCAGATAGAGTCAATAAAAAAAAGAAAGAGAATTGTTAAGCTCTTTTGAGACCCTTTGGATCTTTCTTTCTCACCTAATACCGTTTGTGCTGTGGGGTGGGCAATTGAAAAAAAAAATTTAAAACCCGTGATTTTAAACCCAAAACCCGGGCAACAAGGGTTTAGGTGAAGATCCCAGTACCGGGGGGGGGGGCCCTTTTCCCACTCTAAGTAAAATTTAAAGCGGAAAAAGGGGACCCTTTATAAGGGGCCCCGGGCAAAGGGTGAGGAGTGTCGTTTTGGCCGGGAAAGGGATAAGGACGTGGGACGGGGGGAACTAGAGATTTTGCCTGAAACCTTTGGAGCAAAAACTGGGGCCCTTTGAGAGATCTTTTAAACCCTTTATGAGACAGGGGCCTATATTTACGGGGGGACCCTAAATAAGGGGTTCGAAGTAGCTGGGACAGACTATGACGAACAAAAGGGGAAGAGTGTAAAGCAGAGATGAGACTCTGCAGGCATTTTAATAAAGATTTTGAAGGCCGGTACAGCGGGGGAAACAAATTTTTCAAAGAACACGAACAACCAGGGCCTTTTTAATGTGTTCCCCCGATTGCCCCTTTTTTTTTCCCAACGTTTGACGGAACCTTAACAGATTTACATTGTTTTTCGGGATCATTTAGACCCCAAATTTAGTTGACAAAAATTTGTTTTGTCAGATGCCGTAAATTTGCAGTTTTTGGGCGGTCCCCCGTAAAGGGGAAAAGCCTTAGATCTGGCCCGGCACAAACCCCGATTCTGACCTAATTACCAACATCCAAAAAAACCTTTTAGAAGACATTTTGGAAAAAACGAGGAGAAAAAAGGTAGCAATACTTTATCGGTTTTTTGGGAAATCTAGGGGTTGCCGACTTGACCCCCAAAGTCGGGAGAATTTCCGTATTGAGGTTATGAGTTGGGCCCAAATTGTTTCAGAGTTTTTCGATGAGAATGATTAAAAAATGGATCCTTACCCGGTGTTAAAGGGGGAAACTGGCTAGCACGACAGTGCTGAGTTACACTTAAAAATCGGACGTTGGGGTTTCCGATAAACCAAATTTTTGGGAAGGGGTTAGGGGATCTAAATATCTCACCTGAGCAAAAGGTTTCGGGGGAGAAATTCCCTCCCAAGGAGAATTTCGGTCGATTTCCCCCCGGGAATTCGAGAAAATAGCCCTAAAACCTCCCACTAAATAGGCACATATTAGGGCCCAGGGCGAACCCTCCACCCCACCGGGCCCAAAGGGGAAGAAGCCACAAAGGGCCAGTATGGGGGTGCATGTTTTGGATGAAAAAAAACACGCTATTTCCGGGTTTGTTCCAGCTTCACCCCTAAAACCCAAAAGGGTTAAAGGGCCCCCTTTAAGAAGTTGAACTTTTTTTCCCGTGTTGTGGAAACTTTTTTGCCGGGGAAATGAAAACACCATGTTCGGGGGGGTGTCGGGGTTTGCTGGGAAGGGAAAGCCCAAGTGCACTGTGCCCTAATGATCCCGGGTTTAGCACAAGAAAAGGGAAAGGGGAGAAAACCCGAAAAAAGGGGGGGGAGAGCAAAAAACAAGTCAGAAGTAGCGATGAGTGTGGTGAGACAGCCCCGGGAGAATTTTTTTCCCTGGTGAGCGTTTTCAAGGTTTCGGTGGCCTTGCCCCCCATAATGGCGGTGGCCCAAAAACGGGAAAAAGTCGGGAAAAAACCCCCTTTTGTTTTTAAACAGGGGGCACGGAAAACCCTTCATAGGGGAAGTCTACAACTGGGGTTGAAGCTGAAACGGGTTGGTAAATTTGACTTAAAGGGGGAAAGGGTTTTTGGTGGGGAAGCCCCAAACGAAAAGGGGTCTTATCCAGTGTCAATGTGACGGTCGGGTTAAAGGCCGGGCATGGGCCCGGGAAATTTCAGCCTTGGGGTTTGAAGAGGGCCCAAATTTTAATTACCACGGGGAAGGCTGCAGCAGGCAAACTTTAGGGAGTTGGGGGGTGAAGCTAGCAGAACCAGACATTGTACCCGACAATGTTAGTAATGTATGCATCTTGGTAGGGGGGGATTCCCTAGAAGTTCGTTTTTCTTCCCGGGGGGTTACAAGGAGGGTGTGGGCCGTTTCAGGGCTTTCCCCGGGGGGGACTGAAAGGGGGCAGAATACCCGCTCACTTCCCTGCGACCCCCGGGGAAAAAAGGGCTTTTGGTATTCAGCGACTGAGGGCTGTACTGGTGATGCGGGGTTGGGGTCCGGGAAAGGGCCTTGGGCAGAGGCGCAAATTTTGGGGATATCCCACAGTGAAGCCGGTCCATAAACATGGGACCGGATGTTAAATAGGGGTTAAAGGGACCCCGCCGCCCCCCGAACCGAAAAGGGGTAACGAGATTACTTGAACCAGGGGCAGTTTAGGGGGCGGGCCGGGATTTGGGGGCGCCCCCTGGAAACCGGGGGCCCCCCAACGCTGCCCACTAATTTTTAAAAGGGGACGTGGTCATTGAATTCCCTTGGTGAAAAGCCCCCACCCAAAAAGGGTCTGGTGGGGAAAAAAAGAGATATTATTAAGGAAAAAGGGCCCTTTGGTTTAACGGAAAATGCCCCCTGCCACCCCCCGGGGGGAAAACACCCCCTTATCTTCCCCCCATGGCGTCACCAAGGGGTCGGTAACCCCCTCCCCCTAGAGTAGGGCTTCAAACAGCAGCTCGCAGGGGCGAGTCCCGAGAGCCTTTGTTGAACGAAATGTCTGCTCACAGGGCCCTCCTGATGCAGAAATTAGCAGATGTGTTGTTGAGATTCAGGACGGGAAAAGTACGGGCCCTTTTCGGCAGACAATTTGCAAAGCCTTTCCCCACATATTTGGGTTTTCGCCACAGGGGGAAAAGGGGGACAAAGGTTCTTTGGGGGTTTGGGTAACAGGGAAGGGGGCCCAAGCAAGGGGATGTACCTAAAGATTCAGGGGAGTGTTGTTTGTGCCACTATTCACCATTCCTATTACAGGGTACCATAACTACCCCCCTTGGAAAAATGGTTTTAACCGCCCCCCCCCCCGGGTTAAAGAATTACGAAAAACCCTATTTTATTAGACAACATGCAGGGGGCCCCTCAATTTAAAGGTGTTTTTTGGTATTTACGAGAGGCCTAATCAGGAGATGCTCTCGGCTAAAAATGCCATTGGGGAAAAATGGGGCAAAAAAACCAACGTTGCGGGGCATTGGGTGGAACGTGACCCTTTAAATGGGGTACTCAGTGCCCGAGGTAACATCGGTTTTTGGGGCTGGAGTGGGAAAACAAGGAAGACAGGGCCTTTGGCTTTAAAAAGGAAAACCGATGGGGAAAGGGGAACTGACCAGGAGGTCCCCCGCTGAGCAAAGTTTCCCGACTGCCTTCCCATCCTTTGGGGTTTTTTGACCCCCATCAACCCAAATTTGAGGGAAAAGGGTCGGTGAAAAAAACCTGGGGGCTGAAACCCAGGTTGGGACGACCCCCTGCCAGAAAAAAGTCTGCCAGGAGTGGGATCGGGGTTAAAAAAAGACCTAGCCCGGGAAATTTTCACGAGTTCACATTCCCCCGGGCCATCGGGTTTCCCCGGGGGGGGAAATTTTTACTTGACGTCTTTTGTGATCCTCCTCCAGGGCCTTTGGGGCAAATAGCCCTTTTTTGTGGCTGGGACCAAGTCAAAATTTGGGCACCCGTCGGCGCGGGGGTTTTACCCCCTGAAGGATTGCTCGATCCCCGGGGTAGAGCTCAGGGGGATGTTGCTGGGAGCAAGACTGGGTTTAAATACGTAGAGGAAAGGGGTTAAGTAATTGAGGGGGACACCACCTAGTATGGGCAAACTCGGGGGGGGGCCTTACAGTGGGTCCCGAAAAGAAAAGGTTTAAGCTCCCCATGTCAGGAATTTGGGGGAAAGGAGATACGGGAATACAGTTTAACGTCAAAAAATTCCCGTATTTTGCCCACGATCAAAAAACCCCGCCGACCTGATAAGCCAGGGGGGACCACAGAAAGTTGAGTAAAAGCGAGCTTTGGTTCAAAGGGGCCCCGACTGGTTACCGGCATGGGATTGCTGGCCGGAGCAGGGAAAATTTGTGGAGACAATCACAGCTAGGGCATTTTGCGGGGGGGAAAAACGACACTGAATTATTTGACCCCAGGCCCCTACTCCCCGTGGAGGGAAAAATTTTAGGAGTCACAAATGGTAATTTTGATTCGTGAGGAAGGGTTCAGACAGGAAAACCAAGGTCGCCCGTTTTTTCTCTAGTGGGGGCCCAGGAATATTGGATAAAAGGGAAATACCAAAGGGGGGGGTTTCCAGGGTGTGGAAAAATACTTGCGACCCGGCCGCAGGTTATTTGGGGTCCGGACGCGTTTTCCAACATGACGAAATTTAGGGAAAAAAGCAAATTGGGGGTTTTACCATTGGGATTGGGTTTCCCAGATTTATGCGGGGCTAATAAGATGCCGGGGAAAAAAATACAAAACCCGAAACTCAGAATGGGGGGCCCAAAAATTTCCCGGTTCCCCCCCGGGGGGGTTTTGGGCCCCCTGGCCCCCCCCCCCCCGGCCCCCCCCCCCCCCTCGAACCCCCCCCCCCCCCCCAATTTAATCCCCCCCCCCCCCCCCACCCCCCCCCCCCCGAATCACCCCCCCCCCCAAACCCCAAAAAGTTTTTGGGCCCCTTGGGCGGAGGGGGGGGACCCTAATACCCAAAACCAAGTGCCAATTCAGGGGGGGGTTTGGAAAACCCCCTTTAGAAACTGGGGAGGGAATCGACTAATAAAGGGGCTTTTAAAAATTTTGGGCCCGGAGGCGGGTTTTCGGGGGGAGGGCCCTCCAAAAGGGTTTAAGCTTCCTGGGGGGTTTTCCTGTGCACCCTTTTAAAGAGGGTGCATTTGGGGTTCCCGAAAAAGGAAGGGCTTGGGGGGCCCTGAAAATTTTTCCCGGGGTTTTCCTTTCCAATCCCCGGCCCGGGGAATTGGAAAATTGGAAAAAGGCCAAGTTTAGGGGCGGTTTGGGCGGCCGGAAAAACCCAAATTTTTTCAGTTTTAGGAACAACGGAGAAGTAAAGAGAACCCCTGAAGAGAATAGAGTGCGGTGGAGGTTTATAGCCCCCCAGGGCCCCCCTGGCAAGGGGGGTTTTATGAACCATGGTGGGCACAGTCCCAAAAGGGGCAATCAGAAGGTTTTTCCAAAGGCGGGGGGTGAGCTGTGATGAACTGAGGACAGTGTTGTTAGAATAGAGGCAAGAGTTAATTAAAAGGCCTTTTGACCCCGTACAAAATGGGGTTTTACGAGCAAAAAGCCCTCCCCCCCAAAACACCTGCTGTTTGGAAGGGAAAGGAAATTTAGCCCTTCCCCCAAATTTTTATCATCTTCCAAGGGGTTGGGAATTTTTTGGGCCCAAAGGTCCCCCCTAAAGAAAACTGCAAAAGGGTCACAAAACTGGTTAACATCCTGGGCAAAAGGAACCAGGGGGGGCGCGGGGTTACTTTGGAACCTTGCGGGAAAATTTCTATGTTGCCGGGCCCCGAGGCGAATTTAAAATTTTTTGGGGAAGTGAAGGGGAAACCCGGTGCTGGTTTTAAAACCGAGGCGCCGAGGGGATTCTGGGGCCCCTTTTGGCCCGGAAATGTCCCCAACCCCCCCGACAAGGGGGGCGGTTGAGAATGGTGAAATTTAGAATTTAACGGGTCGAGACTTTTAAGACCCACCCCCAGGGTTTTGCCCCTCGGGTCCACCCCGGGGGACCGGGGCATGAGAAATCAGACCCGAGGTTGAGCGGGGGGGCCCGAGCGGCCCCCCGGGGACCCGTCGAACGGCCGGGGCCGGGGTCCAGGGCCCCCCCCCCCTGGGGGGGCCCCGCGGGAGGCGACCAAACTTGACTTGCGCCCACCTTGCCCGGGGGAGGAAGTGGGAAAATTTTTTTTTGGGCCAAAAATTTCCAACCTCGATCCAGCATGGGGGTCTGGTGTTTTGGCCAGCGGGCCCCTTAAAAACCCCCCCAAAACGGCATTCTCTGGTTGGGGGTTTGGTAAGCTTTTTTTAATTTATAGAATTTTCTCTTCAGGAAGGAGTAGGTAGGTTTTTGGGAGTACACTCATATTAGGGTTTTCTAAGGCATCGTAGATAATTTTTAGAGTAGAAACCCAAGACCTTAACCCCTAGGTAGTAAAGGGCCCCCTAATTGAAAGGCCCAAAAAATTAGGGGTAAGTTAAACTAGGGGAACTGGCCCCCCTAGCTTGGGAAAGGCGGGGTGTAGGTCACAAAAACAGAAAAACGTCCTTTTTTCGTTTGACACCGAAATGGACGAGACGTGCCGTTTAACAAAAAGGCGGGGCCCCCCCGTGGGCTTCACATTGAGACCTGGGGAAATCTGGTAGAGGCACCTCGATGTACCGTAGATGATTTTCCCTCCCACCCCCTTCCCGTAAACGAATATTCCCCCTTTTTTCCCCTAGGGCCCGGCCCGTGCTTAGGAGTTGTGGGGTTTAGTTACTGTGGGGTCGGCGTGGTTTACAGAAAAGGAGCATGCCCTTTAAATACCACGGTTTTCAGAGCCGTTTGAAACTAGCGTTTTCCCGAGTCTGCATAGTTATACTAAAAGGGGGTACAACCCTCTTGGAAAAAGGGAATTTTTTGAAGGGGGCAGGCAGGGCAAATAATACGAAATTTTAATTTTTGCCCGGATTTAATGCCCCCGGTTGGGACGGGGGTTTCCCCGGGGGAAATTCCCCAAAGGGGTAAAGCTAGGCTTAGGAAGTTGAAAAAACCCGGATTTATGCGGCAAACCCAAAATAAGTTTGGCTTTATCGTGCTTTCAGGCAAAGTTTCTTGCAATACCAAAACATTTGTGAAAATCTTTTTCTATAAGCCCTTGTGAGGCTGGGTAACCCCCCCCCCTAGAGCTCCCCGGGGTCAACAAGTTTGCCAGGGGAGGGGCTTTACTTGGGGCCGTCCACACAAATTTTTACCCAAAGGGTATGGGGGGGCCTAAAGATAATTTTTAAACCCAAAAGGGGGTGTGGTGTTTTGTGTGTGTGTGGTGTGTGTGTTGTGGTTGTGTGTGTGTGTGTGTGGGGGGGGGTGTGTGGGGGTGTGTGTGGTTGTGACTCAACAATCAATTTTTGCACCTTTTAAATCAATTTCAGTTGTGAAGGGTTTTGGAAGTGTGAAATTTCTCATTACTCTTTAATTTTTTTTTCATGATTGTAGCCAAATAAAACTAAGTAACCCCCCTACAGAAATTTATTACCTTTTTAAAATTGTGGCTCATTACCTTTGTAACCCCAGTTCAGCAATTTAAAAAATTTGGGGGCCAGTCCCCCGGACCCTTTGTACCTCTGTAATCTGTAAATAAAATTTGTAACTTTCATGATTTTGAAACCCAATTACCTGGGGTTCATTACCTTTGGGAAATTTTTGAGTTCATTAATTTGTAAATTGTGAGTTTTATTAACCCTTTTTAAAATTTGGTTCATTACCTCTTAACTTGCTCAGCTATCAAAACTTTGGGCCAGTCCCCGGACCCAAATTTTGTAACCCTTTAATCTTTTTCCCACCCCCCAAAAGGGGTGGGGATGGGGGGCATTTAAAAAAATATTAAACCCAATTAAACTTTAACCCCATACATCCCCCGGTGGAAAAACCCAACCCTTTTTCCCCCCCCTGGGTTCACGAGAAGGAGGCCCCCCACATGAGATTCCCGGTTTAAACCCCCGAGAAGTAGTTAACCCCCCCCCCCCAAAAGGGCTGCTTATTCCCATACATCGTTTAAAAAACCCCCCGCTGGGAACCGCTTTTTTCTCAACTCTCCCGAAACCTCCCTCATCCCCCAAGATACATGTAAATAATCCGTCATGACATACATTAAAGCCCTACCTACAACACCTGACACCCCAGTTACATCCAAAATAAAGCCCTAGGAAAGCCATTTCCCCCCCTAAAAGACTGATAATGCGCCCCATCCATAAATCTCACCCCCCCAAAAGAGGGACAAAAAAATACAGCATGAAAAGCTGTTTCGGTGCCCCCCACAGTGCAAGATGAGGCCTCTCTTACAAGACCCATTTTACATAAGGTATCCTAGAGGCCAAAATTCCATTAGAAAACGATATACTAACCTCGTATCCCCCAGGTATTCTAAGCAAGCCAAACTCCCTCCAAATGCTCTTCCAGTAATATGTCAGATATACAGCAAGCCCCTGTAAGACCCCCTTACCCACCACAGCACCCACCAAATTTTTAAAAACCTTTAAATTGGACCCCCCCCCCCCCCCCTGCCCCACATTCAAAAAAAACCCTCAAATTTCTTCAAATTTCCCCTAAAACCCCCTTCCCACACCACCATCTTCGTGATCCTCCATTACCCAAACCCCCCCGGGCCCCTGGGGGCCCCCCCCCCAGTCCAAATTTTCCCCTTTTTTTTAAATATGAAGCCATTCTTTTGGGACTCAATCCCCTTTCGGGCCAAGACCCCCATGTCTCACATCCATCATTATCCACATCCTTGCCCCAACCATGCCCCCCCCAAAACCCCCACACATACCTTAAACTTTTCGGGTTTTTCCGCAATACCCTGAAACTCTTAAAGGGAAACCCCACATTTTTACGTAAACCAGAGATTTAAACCAACCAAAACTCTCTGTTGAAATTTGTTATTCCCTACCCCCTTAACCCCCCCAAGCCTACCCAAAACCTTCCTGTAACTAATTCCGAATTTATCTTCCTACATTCATGCCCCTCCGCATGAAACCCATACTCCAAAAACCCCAAATTTCCTGTCCACTCTGCCCACCCCAATCCCCCCCCAAAGGTCCCCCCAAACCCAAAATCCCCCACCTCTAATAGTTTTCGACTTCTTTAAAATTAACTTAAATCCCCCGTGGGCATCCCCAAAATTCTGAAGGGCTTGCCCAACCTTCCTTAGATTTTCCCTCATGCTTTTAAAAGAACTTAGTTTCTCCATGTACCCAAAAATTTCCCCCCTCCTCCACCCCCCCATCGCCCCCCGCCCCATTCATCACCTCATCCACACCCCCTAAAAAAACGGATTCTGCAAGCAGGCAAATAGTAACTAAAGGGGGGGGGGGGGGGGGGAGGGGGAAAACCCTGCCTAAAAACCTCTCCCCCCTCATACTGGGCCCCCCCCCAATTAAACCATTAACCGTCCCCCCAAACAACCCTCCCCCCTAAAAGGGT
This sequence comes from Cherax quadricarinatus, assembly GCF_026875155.1. Taxonomy (NCBI): domain Eukaryota; kingdom Metazoa; phylum Arthropoda; class Malacostraca; order Decapoda; family Parastacidae; genus Cherax; species Cherax quadricarinatus. The sequence goes on along the minus strand of NW_026506953.1, from coordinate 7,604 downwards.
TTGAAACCCATCCCCCACCCTCTCCCCAAAACCCAATTTTCTCCAAACAAACTCTTAAGAAATCCCTGTTCACACAAAATACGCATTGGCCCAATTAAACCGAGTAAAAAGGGAAAACCCCCTTGCAAAAAGGATCACCCCCCAATTCGCCCAAAATTATTTTTACCTGGATTTTAAACCCTGGAGGGGTTTCCCGGGGGTCAACCCCCCCCCCCGGGGGTCGGGGACCAGGCCTCCTGGGGGATCAGCGCCTATAAACCCAGGCTTTTTGCTGCTGGCGGCACGAAACCAACTACGAGGCCACAGCCCGGTGATCGGGAAAAACCCGGGGGGGAATTTAGGTGTTTGGCCAGTGCCAGTTGGGAAGACTGCCAGGGGTTTTTTGGGAAACCCCCTTTGTGGGGGCGGGGGGAGGCAGTTAAAACATCTGGGGCCCCCTGACACTTTTGGGGTCTCAAAAAACGTGCTAGTGACACCCCGGTTTTTTCTTTGGGGGGGATGGTGCATCGCCCTCCCAATCTTTTTTTTTCGTTTTTTTTGAGTGATTTTCTTTAAAAGTTCGGTATAGCCCCTCAAAGGTTTTTCCCCGGTGTTTAAAATTTCATTATCCCCTCCCTCCTGCTTTTTCCAGGAAAAAACGGGTTTGGAACCTCAAGCGCTCCCAATAATTGAGGTTTTTTATCCCCCTTTTATGGGGCCGGGAAAAGTTCTTGTTAATTTTCTAGGTCAGGAAATTTCACCTCCCTTGAAAGGTCGGGTTTGGTGCAGAAAATATTCCACCTAGTTTAGAACAAGGGGCCAAAAGAGTGCATCAGGGGTTTGGGGCCTCCCTAGTTTTAAAGGGTTTTCTAAATTATCCATCCTGCCCTTTTTTTTAGCAGATGCGTTTTATACAATGTTATGGCCCTTTGAAGGGGAGATCCTCCGACATGATCATTTTCCCGGGCCCTTTGCGTTGGTGTTTCCCCTCAAATTTTGTGGCCAAAAATTTGTTTTGTACTCTGTGAAGATTTAATTTCCTATTTTTACCATACCCTAGTAATTGAAATTTTCTCTTCGTTGAACTTCAAATTGTTTTCTGAACCCACTGAAGATTTTGGTTGATGCCGCCTGGAGCTTTCAGTGTCGCAATGGAAGACACTGTCATGCAGATTGGGTGTAAACTGCAAAGGAAGACATGGTGCTGTGGCTGACATCCTTGTCTAGGGCGGATTTTGAGGATGGGGGAAAAAGATGGGACCCGGAGTATTTGTCCCTTGTGGAACAGAGTTTTTCACCGTAGCGGGCCTGGGACTTTACTTGTTGACGTTACTCTCTTTGTTTTTTAAGTGGGGAAAATTTATAGACCCCATAAAACCGACTTTCCTTTTATTCCTTTAGAAAGCATTTTGTGCATTTTTCCCCCCCAGGGGGTCCACTTGTCGAAGGCTTTAAAAAGCTGTATATATTCCCATCTGCATTTTTTTTGTCTTCTAGTGCATTTGGGGACCTTGTCGTAGTGATCCAATAGTTAAAGACGGGACAGACCCGACCTTTTCCCAAAACCCCATTTTCCCCGGGGTTTTGGGAAAATGAGGGGTTTTCTAGAGGGGTGGGGGATCTGGTTCTTGGGCCCCTTTTAAAGTTTTTTTAATGATAGGGTTTTTAGTCTATTAGGTCTGTATTTTTTGGGCTTTTTGGCTTTATTTTGCCCCCTTTGTGGATTTGGGGCTTGCTGTTGTTTTTAGAACTGTGGGACGCCCCCCGTGGCCCCATGCCCCCCCCCCATAGGTTTGGAAAAAGGGCCCTCGGTTAGGGGCTTTTTTTGCAGTTCTTGATGAATCCCAGATTTCCATAGTCTATGAGTCCATGAGTGTAATTTAGTAAGTGCTTTGTACAAATTTTTGGGGGGGTCTGAAATGGACTAATCTACTTCCAATATTCCTTATGGGAACAAATTCGATCATACTGGCACCGGGCCCAATACTTCGGGAAAAGAAAAAATACGTTAACCGGGGTCCACTGTATTCCCCCCCCGGGTTTCCAGTTTCTCAAAAAATTTTCCCTTATTTTACTAGCAAATCCCTCATACTTCTTCCCCCGGGGTGCCATACTGGCCCCCATGTACACTGATCCTTTAAAAACCCTTTTTCACCCATTGCCCCGAATTTTAGCATAAATTTTTTTAATTGGCGCCCCATTAAGGATATCACCTAAAATCACTCAGTACTTTCCCTTCCTTTTTTTTCGGCACTAAAACACAACGATCCCGGTTTCTGTTTTTCCCCTTCCTCCCACTGCTCCCCTTTTAATTCAAGACTTTCCCCTAAAACCATGCCTAATACCTTCCCCTAAACGTTTAAAAATCTTTTTATATTCCCTCTAGCCCCCCCTCTTACCCTGACCCCACCCCCTTTAAACCCCCTCCCCCCACCTCCTCCCCCACAATATACCCTCCAGCATTTCCTGTTCCTGTTTTCCTAATACAATTTTTACTCTGCTATCCCCAAATAAACCCCCTCACTTTGGGATCCCTTGTTCCCCCTCCCTTTTTTCCCCAAACCAAAATCTGCATAAAAAATAATGCTGGGCCGTATCGGTAAGGCCTTACCCTCCACAAAACCTCCCCCCCCAGCAGCGACCCAAGATTTTCACTAGGGTAGTCACCCTTTTCCTTTCCCCAAAAAAAATTTTTCAGAACATAACCTGATGGTTGACACCCCCTTTTAAACCTCCTCTAAAACCCCGCTCTAACTCTTGTTTTTTTGTGGGGAAAAGGGGGATGTAAATCCGGGGTCAGTACCCTCCTCCCCCGCGTGTCCCGCGTACCTCGGGTTTTGCCTTTCCCGGGGTTTTCTGTGTTTTTTACGGCGTCTTACGTGCTAGAACTTTAATTTCTGCCATCAATCCTATACGAAAACCCTCCCTCTAGCCCCCTGGAACCCAATTTTTGGGGGGGAAAACATTATTTTAAATGAAAAAAAAGGAGGGGGAATTAGTGGGGCATACTAGCAAAGTTTTATGAGAGGGGGAAAAAAAAGCTGTGTCCCCTTTTGAAAAAAATAAAAATAAATTTAACTTTTTTGTGTCAGAGGGAAAAAAAGTCTCCCTGAAAACATTGGGTTCCCTAGTGTATACTACAGTGGCCCCCCTAGTATATTTTATGATAAAGGCTAAAATGCCCATTTCAAAACAGGGGAATTTGGGAAAAGAAGGGGATAAGGGCCCATAGAGGCAGGTGCCAGAAAGTCGCCGAAACTTTTCCACAGGGCCAGCTGTTTTTAATAATCTTCCTGGGCCCGCTAGTGTACTCCCCATTAATCTGTGATACCAGTGATTAGCAGAATACAGTGTTAAAATAGCAACTAACCCTATTATATGGTACTTAGTGGGTGGAGTGACTTTAAATTTGTTTCTTTTTCTTGGGAAAAACCGACGTTTCTGGAAAATTTATAAAAAACCCGTAGTTACCAAGGTCGCAATATACACAACGAGAAGCAATTTTTCTTTCAGAAAAAAACGTCCTTTCCCCCAAAATTTGGGCCAGTCAACTATAGTGATAATATAGCATTTATTGTGGGGGGAGAGGGGGAAAAAAAAAAAAAAAATAGATACAGCGATTGTAAACAAGGGTTGAGGTCGACCGTTTGGACTGTAGGAGCTGCCAATATCCCCCCCCCCGGGGGTTCAAAAACCCCGCAAGTTATACTTTTGTATCAAATCAAATCACATATTCTCCGGGGAGTAAATTTCCCTTAGATCCTTTTATGTGTTAGCTCAAATCACCGACCAGTATGGTTTTTAAAAAAGTGGGCCCACTTTATCAGATCAGATCGAATGGGGAACCCTTGAAATGGTCCAAAACCCCTTGGGCTGGTCCGAAACCCCTTTACTGGTCCGAAAACCCTTTTACTGGTCCCCAACCCGGGACTGGTTTCCAAAAGGTTTTTTGTTGGACAATAAAGCAGACTGTAAAGGGGTGGGGTTTTAGGGGCCCTTATAAACACAAACATTTTAAAATCAGGAAAGGGACGGTAAGCTTGGCCAAAAACCCCAAAAAAAAGTTAGAAACAAAAAAACAAAAAGCTTTGAGCTTTTATTTAAGGTTATTAATAAATATTCAAAAGGTTGCTAGTAAATTGGGAGTAAATTTAACCCCTTCCAATCATTATGAAGCTGTGTGTAGTCTGTGGTCAGTCAAACAAACGGGCTTCCACATGGATAAATTGTCATTTTGTGGAAATTGGTGTCCGCCCCTTGTGCAATATTTTAAGAACTAGCCCACACGCAGATTAAAAAGAGAAGTGTTTTTGGGGATGCCCAAAGAGGAAAATCTGGGGACTAAAATCACAAGGGTATTAAAAAGGAAACATCAAGCTGCTTTCATAGAAAACCTGGGGAAGGGTTTTTACAACAATGGGAAAAAATAAAAAAGCCCGGGGTGAATGGTTTTGCCCTTTATTTCCCGGGCCCTGAAATCAGAAACTGTAAGGGGTGGGGGTGATGTCCTGGTAGTCCGAAAAAGTGGGGCTGATGTGCTGTCCCGGGGGGGCGTAATGGGGGAAGCTGGGGGGGTGCTGTCCGAGAGCAAAAGGGGGAAGCTTTGGAGATAAATTCCTGGGGGACAGTAATGGGGAAGCTGGAGGTGCTGTCCCCGGGGGGAGAAAAAGGGAAGCTGGAGTCCCGGCCCCGGGAGACAGTAATGGGGAAGCCCGGAGATTTTGTCCAGGTAGTCCGGGGAAAAAATTTTTTAAAACCCGTAAGGAATACTATAAATAACCTCATTTGGGGACAGGGGCCATAGTAGGGGAAAAAAGTGTAGTCAAAGATAAGAATTTAAAAAAAAATATTTCAAAATAGAAATACCGCAGGAAAAAAGCAAACAAAGGGGGACCCAATTTGAATAGTGGGGGGATAAAAATTTCCAAAAAAAAACGGGTGGGGGGCTCCCTTGTTTGGGGTAGGGAAAGGGTAAAGTAAGACGGGAAACATGCCAAACCAAAAGGGGAAAATCCGGGAAAAAAAACCCCCGGCAAGCGGAAAACCCAAACCTGTGCACTACTTGCACTTGGGATCCCGCTGGCATGGGAAATCTGGAAAAACAGTGGGACATGCAACTAGGGACCACCCTAGAAAATGCCATGCCCATATGGACAACAGGAAAATGCAAACTCCCTTCCTGTAAGCTTTTTCACCCTGAAAATGTGTACCTCTTCAGTACAGGAAAGGGACTGTGCTATAACTTAAATTGCCAGGCATACCATCTAAAGGGGAAAAAAAAAATACAAAAACATCCAGGCCATGGGAAAACCTGGGTAGCTACAGCCACTCAAGAGGGAGAGGTTTTTTAGTGCCAGGAAGGAAAAAAAAACTGGCGGAAATGGCAGAAATGTACACCAAATCCAGTCATTCCTGGAGTGGAACCACAGTCGATGGCCTCCACTCCAAACCAACAGATTACAGATACTAATGCCGGGAAAAAAAAAATCCCCCCCAGTACCAACAATACCACCAGTCCGATAACATTCTTCTTTGCAAATATACGGGTCTAAAGCCAGCAACAAACAACAAAATACCTTTCACCCGTGGACTGCTTGCAGAGGCAAAGGCAATGTTCGCGGCTTTCACTGAGACCCCATAAAGGATCACTTGGACAACGAAATATGGATCCCAGGTTACAAACCTATACAGATGTGACAGAGTGAACAGGCAAAAGGGGGGGGGTTGGCCTGTACATTTGCAGAGTCACTTGTTTGCACAGAATGCTTAATGCCTCAAATGATGTAGTGGAAGTTTTAGCAGTAAAGGTCGAAAACCCAAAAAACCTAGTCATTGTGGTAGTCTACAAGCCTCCGGATGCAACATCCCAGCAATTCCAGGAACAGCTGTTAAAAAAAATTGACCACTGTCTGGAAAATTTTCCAGCTCCTGCACCCAACATCTTGCTCCTGGGGAAAAATTTTAACTTAAGGCACCTAAAATGGAGGAATATAGCAAATAAATTGTTGCAGTAATAACACCAGGAGGCAGCTCTGATGAAAACTCACACTCACACGAGGGTTTTAATCTCTGCACAAAATTCAATTTAAACCAGCAAATAATAGAGCCTACTAGACTGGAGAAAAACACTAGACCTCATCTTCACTAACAATGATTGATCTGATAAAAAATGTACCATATCAAAAAACAATATACTCAGATCACAACTTTAATTGAGGTTCAGACATGTATGCGTGGAGCCCCAGACCGACAAAATGAGACTAGTCACGAGGGAGCATTCACCAAATTCAACTTTAATAACAAAAACATAAAGTGGGACCAAGTAAACCAAGTCCTAAACGATATAAGCTGGGAAGATATACTAAGCAACCCCAGACCCAACTTATGCCTAGAACAAAATTAACTCGGTGGCACTCGATTTTAGGGCACAAGGCTTATTCCTCTAAGAAAAAGGAGGAGTAGATGTAAAATAAAAAGAGACAGGCGCTCCCTTTACAGGCGACGGAAAAGAATAACAGAGCGGCTAAAGAGGTCAATGTATCTGAAATGCGTAGGGAGACACTGGTTCAGAGAAATAGCAAGCATCGACTTAAGCTAAAAGAATCCTTTGGAGTCAGGAATCGCGGGGGAAAAACTAAAAGCCATAAATGAAATCGAAAGAAACCCAAAGTATTTCTTCTCCTATGCCAAATCAAAATCGAGAACACGTCCAGTATTGGGCCCCTACTAAACAAGATGGGTCCTACACAGATGACAGCAAGGGGAAAAGAGTGAGCTACTCAAGTACCAATATGATCAGTTTTTAACAAGCTGCTAAACCCGACTGAGAGTCGAAGATCAAAATTAATTTTTTATGAGAAGCCACAAAATTTGATTTAAAACAAGCCTATCCGAAAGTTATCCTGACGCCAAATGACTTCGAACAGGGGGATAAATGACATGCCCCTGCACTCTGCCCCAGGGCCAGACTCATGGAACTCTGTGTTCATCAGAACTGCAAGAAGCCCCTATCACGAGCCTTTTCCATCCTATGGAGAGGGAGCATGGACACGGGGTCGTCCCTCAGTTTTCTAAAAACAACAGTATAGCCCCACTCCACAAAAGGGGGGAGTAAAGCAACAGCAAAGAACTACAGACCAATAGCACTAACATCCCATATCATAAAAATCTTTGAAAGGGTCCTAAGAAGCAAGTCACCACCATCTAGAAAAACCCCTCAGTTACACAACCCAGGGCAACATGGGTTTAGAACAGGTCGCTCCCGTCTGTCTCAACTATTGGATCACTACGACAAGGTCCTAATGCACTAGAAGACAAAAGGAATTTCAGATGTAAAATATACCCACTTTGCAAAAGCCTTCGACAAGTGTGACCATGGCGTAATAGTGCACAAATGCGTGCTAAAGGAATAACAGGAAAAGTCGGTCGATGGATCTATAATTTCCTCACTAACAGAACACAGAGAGTAGTCGTCAAAAAGAGTAAAAATCCGAGGCAGCCCACGGTGAAAAGCTCTGTTCCACAAGGCACAGTTACTAGCTCCCATCTTGTTCCTCATCCTCATATCGACATAGACAAGGATGTCAGCCACAGCACCGTGTCTTCCTTTGCAGATGACACCCCAA